>SKCR01000954.1:0-28466 GCA_019454045.1 Zanthoxylum bungeanum
AATAGTAGAATCCTTCGTGACACTCCCACTGTATTATTTGTGACTCTTTATGACGTAGACTGTCTAACGTCATAATTAGTCTCAAAACTTATATGACCCTAATGGTTGCAGACTGTATTCTCCATGAATTAGAAACTCGTTCTTAATATCTCAAATATCACAAAGAACGTGTTTCAAGATCCATCATATGGTCTATAAGATGTCAAAATAACTCGTAACAATTACGATTAAATCGACATCGATAATCACATATAATAAAGTATTCACTATGTCATCATCAAATGATACATAATATTGTTTAGACATTCTAATCAATATCTCTTTCGAAAAAGGAATCATCATTTACGAAAGATGAATACTATGTATAAGACATACAATAACTGTCGAACAGTTATACTAACTGTCATACATATAGCCTAGTTATGTCCTTTATTAGATCATATCTAATGTACGACTAATAGGAGTATCTCACAAGTCTCTTGGTTTTATATTTATATAAACTTTATATCGTATATAACAGAGACTACTCCCACTGTTTTCGGAGTAAAGAAGACTTAGGTAAACCTTTTACCTAACAAACATCTCATTATTACTATAATAATGATAATGTTTGTTAAGATATATATAACACTAGAAAGTAATCTATATGCTCCCACTAACCCTTTTTATCACATATGTATTTCTATATACTTTGACAAGATCAGACAATCTGACGATATCAAAAATAGAGAACACATATTTTCTGGAAGACTTATCTGAGTCTACAATAGGCTCTATAAGCTAGCACACTAAACTGCGATATCAGCAGAACACAAACTCTAGGGCCATTTCAGAATGAACTCTTCAAATAAGGAAATCACAACTGATCTCTTATCTGAACAAGTCATCCAAAAACGCCACTTTGCATTCTTTAGCTAAAATACAGTTTATTATCAACATTAACCAATATATCTTTAATTTGTTCAATTAGTGTGACTAGAGATAAGTTTTCTCAGAATCTACAATAGATTGATGAGTATAACTTTTCTCACTGTCATACTGTAAAGGTCAAACCTTTAATAAGCTCACATTGTTTTCGCTGCGCAAACAATTAGCACATATCATGAACTAATTCATAATGAAAGCGTAATCAAGTTCAAAACTTGATCGTAGTAAGCTATGAACAATCTTAGATCTATGGTTCAATGGTGAACTTCCAGAATCGATATCAAATATCGCTTCCATTATAAGTTATAGGATAATTTTTCTTCAATAAGAAAACAACGGAACCATTAAGTATCAAATACTCGTGAATGATTGTTATCCTATTGGACTTGTACGGAAGATGTATAAGGGTTGTTTCATCTTATTAATTACATAGTTCCATTTATAATTTATCATTCTCAAATTTGACTTCAATAAGTCAAGTCTTTTCTACAATAGTTACATCTGATGTTACACACCAAGTAATAAAACGATTTTATTACTTAGAATCGTAGGAAAGATATTCTATTAAATAGAATACAATATTCTATTAAACAGAATAAACGATAAACTTTTACTTATACCTCCGAGGTGTAAGTAATTTCCATTATATAACTATTATATAAAAGAAAGATTGAAATCTCAAACTTTTCAAGATTCAGATTTTTCTACCTATACATATCATATATGTAACTGTAGAAAATAATGGAACATTAATTAAAGAGATGAATTAGTGTTACTGGAGTATAACCCCAAGAGTATTGAAACTAATTTGGTAACATTCAATATCAAACGAATCAAATCATATAAGATTCGATTGCTCCCACTACTCAATTCCATGAAGATGGAATCGTGGAAGAATAATATTGAATATGAATCATATTCACTGAATAACCTTAGAACTAATTGCTTTAAATTCATACGTTTGATCGTATCAAAGATCTTTGAACATTCAAAGACATGTTATGAATTTTGAGGATAGAATTCTCTAAAACATTTAGATTGAATATATTTGAACAAGTCAAAATGTTCAATCTACGTTTCATCAGAACAGATTGAAAGTACTTGATACTTTCAAGACTTTCAATATGTGTTCCTTCAGAAACACATAACTAAGTTATGAAAATTCATCAACTAAGTTACGAAATAAAGAAAACTACCTTAAGCAATTATTATTTATTAAACTACATACATCCAATGTATCAGTTAAATAAATTTGGTGGTCCAATGACAATCATTGGTTAAACGAGATCTTAATCACTTTCTGAATACAATATTCATTAAATGGATAAGGATATGTGGTGTGATCTAGTATTAAACCATCCTTTACCATACGGATTGAGCATCCACCATACTTAAGTGATTAAATTCATAAGCACCGTTCTAAATTATTTACTTTACCGAATAATTTTTCTTAATGTTATCTTACGTCAATGACACTACTAGTTATTATAAAATATGTAACAATTGTTTATAAAGAACAAGTGACTATCCAAAGTCGCAAGTTCCGATATCAAATATCAAAACAATCGTTAACCAATATTTCAAATAATTAGACGGGAGATTGGTCCAATCCAATACTATAGTTGTAGTATTGTGAAAATCGATATTTTCTATACACAAATATATGCATCTCCTTTCTTTAGCTTTACTATTTGCATTCAACTATTCACAACAATTGTAAATAACTGATTAGCAAATTGTGTCAGACACATTACCTCTAAAGGTAATTAAAGCTTAGAAACGTCATTACTAGATAAACAAATACCTAACAGGGCTTTCTAAATGCCAGTCAAGAATCTCGAGACATGAACTAATTCAAGTCAATTCTTTGCATAAGAAACTATTGTCTCTAAAGTATTATATCCTAAAGGGGATATCTATCTAGATTATCTATCATGACTTAGAAACTAAGTCATTAACCATCTTTATTTTTCAAGAAAATCGGAACAACAGTTCCCGATGGCTTAGACTAATCTAATAATATCATAGTCTAGTAGTATCTAGAACCTATTCTAGAATGACTGCAACCAAGAGTCTAGTCAGATAACATATCATAATATGTGTGCAGTAAATAAAAGTTTAATTCTTATAACAATAGAATAAGGAAACAAACAAGCGGCAATTTCCATAATAACATACACTGCCTAAGTTATGGAATATTTTAAACTTAGCAGTGCCTCCCACTATTTTTACGTAATGCCGTAATCCCCAACGGAAAGACGAGAATTCAATAATTAAATCGAATTCCATAATGGGAAGAGGACCCCATGAATATATTCGACTCACAGCAGAGGCACGGTCTCGCCGACGTATATTCACAGGTAGACAACTAATTGTCAATCACTCACTAGTGACTCCAAGGTTCCGGTCCTGGCCGTTTCTCGTGTCACTACGAAGGCAGGCCCCAAGGAGACGTACCAAGGTTAAACTTGTCAATGATAAACTCAAGTTACTTGCGTAACCCTGACAGCTAGGGCACGTTCAGGATTCCGCTTTCGCTTGAATTTATCTAGTATCTAATATACATTCGGCATAAATAAATTTCTATCAGCTACACCCTCACAGCAGAGGCACGGTCTCGGATGTAGTCAACGAAAAGATATTTATAAACCGTATTGACAAGACGGACCAAGAAACAAGTATTCCAATACTAGTTACTTTTAAAACCTTATTAAACGGGGATATTCCATTAAGTGTCATACACCCTAAATCTAATTAAATTAGATTATAACAAGCATGTATAAAGTCAAGAAAACATGATTGAACATTGAATAAAACAAGCTAATCATTTTATGGAGGCCTAGAATCAGACTCGCTCTCATACCATTTTGTAGGGGTTTTAGGGGCATAATCCGGTAACGCAGCGGAAGCGGCGGAAGATCGTATCTACCGATTTCAAAACTTTTTCTCGGTTAATTAAATAAACATATTTATTTAATATTCCAATATTCAAATTATGAAATAAAATTCAATAAATCATATTTAGGTGAATTTACCAAATTACCCTTACTTTGGTATTTTGTCCATTTTAGTCCGAAATTGATCTAATCAATTTTGAATGATTCTAAATCATTTCTAAGATGAACTTAGCATGTTCAAAACATCAAAACACCAAAAGCAACCAAATCCCCAAATTTTATCATCCTTGGCCGAATGCTCCAATGGTGGGCATTTTGTGCCTTTTGTCATTTCATGTCTCAAAACACATCCAAATGTAATCCAATCAACATGAAACTTTATATGCATCATATACACATCCAAATACACAACATATATGAAAATCCCCAAATTTGGAATTGGTCATGAACCCTAATTTTTCAATTTCATCAAATTGGACAAATTAGACCAAATTGGTTAAATACAACACTTCAATCATCTTTCTTCCATCCAATCATAGTCTCAACACAATGAAACAACTCAAGATCAAATCTAGGTCATCTAAGAGTGGGTCAACAACTCTAGATTAGCAACATGGTTTCCAAAAACCTTAAAAGAAAGCTTATAACTACAATAGTCACAACCTTCCTTCATCATACATGCTCAACACTTCCATCAAAACTTCCATCAACAAAAACACAAGGAATAAAGAAAGAAATAACCTAAGAAATCATATGTTAAAGCCTAGATCCTAAGGAACATTTTCCTTTCTAATAGCAAGTTGGAAAAACTCACTAAAATCCAAGCTTTCTTTGATTTTTCTTTTTTCTCACAAGCTTCCTTTGCTTCCATTAATGGATGTTTTCTTTAAAGTGTATTAGGTTAACATTTAAAATGAAATGAAATCAATATATACTTGCCCAAAGAAGGCCTTGGCCGAAATTGGCCATAAATATATACCAAATTACATTTCATTTTCATTTCAAGTTAATTTGCTTAACTTAATACAAATATCTAATAACAACTTTATTGATATTATTTTAAGTCAACAAATGCAACTTAGAAAAATATAACTATTATATTTATTAGTGTTGGCCGAAAATATCAAATAAATAAAGGAAATGGATATTTCAATTTTAACAATTAAAATAAATATCCAAGGAAGTCAAATTCAATTTGACAACCTTTTCCTTTAATGTAAAGTCAAACATTTCACTTATAATCATTTCCTAACTTTATCATTTGGTGAGATATTTATATTTTAATTATATTAATCATTTAACAATTAAATAATTAAATAATTAATTAAATACAAATATATCAAATATATGTATTATATTTACTTTAAATATCTCAAATACATATATTGATGATATATGTCAAATACCTTTATTTGACTATTTATTAATGTGTATTTAATAATATCATATATTAAATACAAATACACATTAATTAGGAAATGACGGTTCGGCCCGTTCGCATGTATTTTTCGTTTAACGATTAAACGATTTATAAATAATCATCATTATTCATAAATGTTGCTCTAGTGCTCTACGAGTATGTTTCATTATTGAGACTCTCTAGATTCAGGTATATCCGTCATGAAATCCAATTTCATGTACATAATCTATCCACCCGTAGATTATGACGATCACAGATAAACTAGCTGAATCATACAGGTCGAGGTCATTGCATACGTATAATCCCTCCGTCACAGGTATCCAGATAATCCCAGAGATATAGATGTAAACGTCAAATCTCTATAGGTATTATCTCGTCGACGTATCTATTAGCAATCTTCAAATAACACTCGGAACTTACTTCCGATGTATACTGTGGCCACAGATTTAACAGACTGCTAAATATATATGGACTACCTATGCTCTGTACACATAACTGACGGATCCTATCTTGACACACACAGGATATCCTGAGGATCGATCCACACCCAACGAACAGGCGGAGGTCTGATCTAAATAGATCGGTGACGTGACTGCCATCTAAGTGTGGAGGATGTCTCATACATCCACAGTGGTGGTCTCAAGTCTAAGGACCACTATGCTACTCAAACCGAGAAGATTCTTATTGACGTTGGCGTACCATCCATTAAGAATCTTCGGTGAGCCGTTCAGTGTTTATCCACTATAAACACCTACATGCTATACGAGTCTCCATAGACTCATGGTTCATTGGGATAAACCATCGGACCAAGTCTCGATATACGACATGTACTGGTCTCAACGGATTTGACTAACCGACCCGTGTTAGCAAATCTTGACCAGGAACTATGTTTGATAATATTCATATAGCAGTGACATTTCCCAATGTCAATTACAAACTAACTTTGTAACTATGTACTGCATTATATATTATCGGGCCTTTGTCTAATATATACATATCACTAAACCACATTTAGTTTCAATCTAATCGTAATTAGATCGAATACGTATATAAGAACAAGAGGTGCAACCATAAATAAGTAAAATTATGGAATAAGAGGATGTTCGTATTCATGAATCATACATAAATACGGTCCGGATTGGCACTCTGAGCACCAACCCCAACATCTTGTTCCTCTATAAAATCAGGCTTGTGTTGTGGAGCATTTGAAGGTCCATGTTCGTCGAATATTGGTTTCAGGACTTTTGTTCTATAATCTTTATAACTTTTCCCCATGTGGTAGTCAAGATATTGTTGGACATTCACTTTGGTCAGATCGAAGTCGAATCATTCCTACATGCAAATTCGAGTGAAAATAAGTTTAAAATCAAAATGTTAAATAACAAACACTATCGAAAACTTACAAGAAGCGAAGGGAATAGCTGGTTCATTTTCATCTCCCACGGTATCTTTCTCCAAGATACGTAGTTTTGGGGAGCTTCATATCGAGCTGTAGCTCCTATGGCTGTATTAAACGTTGAATTATGTTGTCCGACTTGAGTGTGTCCATCATCTAATATCTCTATCCGGATACGTCCGTGAGCCTTAACGTACTTAGCCAACCCCAGGCCACGGGTGCGTCCTCGACCCTTCACTGTACTGGACTCACATGTGCTAGCAGAGAAATCACCAGGGCCAGTTGCCCTTGCTGATGTAGATGGAGTCGCGGTAGCCCGTTTACGATTGCCCGGTGCCATCTGTAAAAAATCGTCGCATTAGCGTCATCAAATTCCAAAGTTCTTATACATATACATACATATCCATACAAGTCAATACAACTTAACAAAAGCGCTTATAACATCGAATGCTCACTTTCGTTTTCAAATTCATTCATTCATTTATTCATTTCACATATGCATTCATTATCCATATCATCTACGAGTTCCATCATACACGTACATACACACAGTCACACACACAATCATCATACAACCAACCACGAAGCATATTTAACAACCAATACATCACAAGGCACACAATCAAACAATACATACATATCACGACACACCAAACTCATCACACGACTTCTCATGCACATACATAACCATAACAAACATTCCAAAACACATACTATACTATATGAACTTTCGAATTCCAAAACACATACAAACATTCCAAACATACATATACATATTTGCTGCTGTTCGCTGCTGTTCTGGCCAGAACAGCAGCATTTGCTGCTGTTCTTGCCCAGAACAGCAGCATTTGCTACTGTTCTTGCTTGGCAACATCATCATCATCTCAAACTCATAAAATCTGTAAGTACTACTCTATAAAATTCATCATCAACATAAAAAAAAAACACTTGAACTTCATCAAATTCATCCTCAATTTCATCAATCTCATCCTCAATTTCATCAAATTCATCCTCATCAACAAATTTAAATCAACAAATGAGACTTACTTGTAATTTTCCTTCGTTCTTCACTGTTGGAGAATCGAATAGGAGAGGGAGAATCGAGTTTTTGCTTTGAGCCGAGGAAGAAGAGAAACACTGGTTTTAGGGATTTAAAGGACATTTAGCGTCGAATTAATTGACTTTTAGCGTCGAACTCTTCGACGCCAAATATTAGGCGGCTAATGAAAAAATTAGGGTTATTTTTTCGGGAAATTTAATTTTTATTTAGCGTCGAAATACAATAGTCAACGCTAAATGTAAGATATCTAGTTTCGAAATACAATAGTCGACGCTAAATGTAAGACATATAGCGTCGAAATACACTAATCGACGCCAAATGTCTTACATTTAGCGTCGAACAATAATCGACGCTAAATGTCTTTCATTTAGCGTCGACTATTGTATTTCGACGCTAGATGTCTTACATTTAGCGTCGACTATTATATTTCGACGCTAAATGTCTACCATTAAAAATAATAATTAAAAACAAATATATCATAGTTATACTATTAATCATTATGTTAATATTTCAACCATATCTAAAGAGTAATTAAAATCAACAACCATACATTATAATCCATAAAATTATTCATCAATCAAAAAATACTGTAACTTCATAATTAATCACTATTATCGTCGGTATTTGAGGATTCGTGACTGGAATCGAAGTCATCTTCAGTGTCAAATTGTTCTTCACTTGCTACTTCAATGCTCACTTCAGAATGAGGAATTAGCTCAACGTCTGTACTAGCTCGAGTTAATGTGATATTTTCAGGAACGTTGACAGTTGGTCCAAAAAATATATGTTCAGGAACTTCAAAATTGCCGGAGACTTCTTGTGTTTCATCTGATATTTTAAAGTGCCGACCACATTAAGTCCGACCAGACGAGGTCCGACCACATAAGTGCCGACCACATTAGGTCCGACCAGACGAGGTCCGACCACATAAGTGCCGACCACATTAGGTCCGACCAGACGAGGTCCGACCACATAAGTGCCGACCACATTAGGTCCGACCAGACGAGGTCCGACCACATAAGTGCCGACCACAGTCAAACAGAAGAGTATTTTACATGCATCATATACAAATCCAAATACTCAACATAAATGAAAAGCCAAAAGGTGGTACAAGGTCAGAAACTTGAAACCAACACTTAAATCAAGTTTCTAAAACACCATTTTATAGTCCCACCATATGAAATAACTATAGAACAATTCTAGGTTATCTAAGAGTGGGTCAATAACTCTAGAATGGCAACTAATTTCTTAAACCATCAATAGAATGCTTATTAACTCATTAGTAACATTCTATGATCTTTATACATGCTCAACCCTTTCCAAAAACTTCCATTCTCCAAAAATACATAGAATAAAGAATAGAAAAACATAAGAACATCACAAGATGAAGACCACAACAAGAGGAACATTTTTCTCTATAATGGCAAGTTGGAAATACTTACTAAATTCCTAGCTTTTCCTTGTTTTTGCTTTTCTTTCTCTCAAGCTTCTATGTCTTCTTTCAATGGAGTTTTAGGTAAAGTGTGAAAGGTTATTAAACCCTAAATGAAACAAAACAATATATACTTGCTCACATTTTGCCTTGGCCGAAAATTGCTTAAGGAAATTAACAAGAAATTTGTTTTAATTTCATTTGAATTTCAACTTGCAACTTGATTAAATGATCATTACAATTTAATGATAAATTCAACCAAGTCAACAATTTCAACTTAGCCATTTAAAACAAATATCATAACTTTAAAATATCTATACTTTAATTAATTTAATCATTTAACAATTAAATAATCAATTAATTAATTAAATACAAATACATTAAGTATATGTATAATATTCACATTAAATATTAAATACATATATTCATTTATGATATTAGTCAAAAAACTCATTTTGACAATTAATTAATGTGTATTTGAATTAATCAAGTATTAAAGACAAATACACAAAAATTAAGGAAATGACTATCGGGTCCCATCACATGTATTTTGCGTTTAACCTTTAAACGACTTTATAAATAATCAATATTATTTATATAAGAGTTGCCTTAGTGCTCTACGAGTATATTTCATTAGTGAGACTCTCTAGATTCAGGCATATCCGTAACGAAATCCAATTTTGTGTCCATAATTTATCCACCCGTAAATTATGACGATCACGAATATTCTTGCTGAATCATACAGGTCGAGGTCATGGAAAATGTATAATTCCTCCGTCACAGGTATCCGGATAAATCCCAGAGATATAGATGTAAACGTCAAATCTCTATAAGGATTATCCAGTCGACTATTCTATTAGCAATCTCTAAAAGAATGTTTAGAACTTGCTTCTAAACTTTACCACGGGCCCATGGTTTTATCTAATTGCTAATCATGTGGACTACCTATGCTCTGGTACACAGAACTGACGGATCCTATCTTGATACACATAGGACACCCTGAGGATCTATCTACACCCAATGAACAGGCGGAGGTCTGATCTAAATAGATCGGTGACGTGACTGCCATCTAAGTGTAGAAGATGTCTCATGTGCCCACAATGGCATCTCAAGTCTAAGAATCACAAGTGCTACTCAACCCGACAAGATTCTTATTGACGTTGGTGTAACATCCATTAAGAATCTTCGGTGAGTCATTCAATGTTTATCCGCTACAAACACCTACACGTCTATACTAGTCTCCAAGACTAATGGTTCATTGAGAAACCATTGGAATCATATATTCCAGTATACGACATGTACCGGTCTCAACGGGTTTACTTCACTGACCAAGTAGTGTAAACCTTGACCAGGAACTGTCTGAGAATGATAACGTCATGATACTCCTCAATGTCCGTTGCGACGCTTTTGCAACTGTATCATGACTAATCATTCTAGGGTCATTACTTCTTTACCATATAGAAAGATAGATTATATTATAGAAACTGCAAATATATTATTCATAATAATAATGTTTTACAGAAGTATTTAACAGAAATACAACCGGGAATTGGCGCTCTGAGCACCAACCCCAACACAACGTTGAACATTAATTGACGTGAGATGATTACTAAATTGAAAATCATTAATGGTCCATAATAATGCGGCATGCATCTGAAAATACTGCTTTGAAGCTGCATCATAGGTATGCACACCCACATTCCATAATGTTTGTAACTCCTCGATCAATGGTCTCAAGTAAATATTTATATCTTTACCAGGTGAACGTGGACCAGGGATAAGCAATGACATAAACATGAACGGATCCTTCATACATTTCCATTGAGGTAAGTTATATGGAATGACAATAACGGGCCAGATGCTATAAGAGTTGTACATATTCCCAAATTGGTTAAAACCATCAGAGGCAAGACCTAACCTGACATTACAGGGGTCCTCAGTGAAACGGGGGTACATGTCATCAAATTCCTTCCATTCGGTTCCGTCCGCAGGATGTCTAAGTATGCCCTCCGCACCGATCCTCTTTTCATGATGCCACATCATATCAGTCGCTGTGTGTCGTGACATGAACAATCTCTGCAGCCTGGGCGTTAAAGGGAAATATCGCAATATCTTTTGAGGCACTTTCTTCCCCACACCACGGACTTTGTACCGACTTTCACCACATATCGGACAATGTTCAAGTGATTCATACTCGGCACGAAATAATACACAATCAAACTTACAAGCATGAATGGATTCATACCCCATTCCCAGATCACGCAACATTTTCTTTGCCTCGTAGTACGACTTAGGCAATTTGCTTCCAACCGGTAACATTTGGGCCAGTAACTCTAACATCATATCGATACTTTTGTTGGTCATTATGTTGATCACTTTAATGTGTAATAATTTCACAACGAAATTCAAGATCGACATTCCAGCACCTTCGAATGGAATTTTTTTTGCCTCATCAAGTAGTTCACTAAATAAATTTTGATCATTTCCACTTAACACTGGCATGTCACCACTAACACTATGACCAAGTTGTGGACCTTGTAAGTCATGCAAAATATCGGTGATCTCATCGTTTGCAGGTTGATTGTAACTACTGCTCCCTTCGCCGGAATCAAAAAACCGTGACTGAGAATGATACTGCTCACCGTGATAAATCCACGTACGGTAAGTTGGTGATATTCCTGGCATGTATAAATGATTATGAACTTCATCTAACCGCTTCTTTTTCCTATTCAAACAATTTACACATGGACAACGAACACGACCTTCTGCATCAATGTGTTGCTTTGCGACTTCCATAAACTCAGACACTCCATTACGATATTCAACACTCAATCTATCCAGAGAGCTCATCCAATTTCTATCCATTTCAGCATAATACCTAAATATAATAATATAATTATTAGATATCATTTTACAGTAATCAACATTACTAATTCATTAATACTTTATTTAAGCATATATATATATATATATTTGGTTGATAAATTAAATAGTTTACAAAAAATTATATTTTATTAATTAATATACTTACTCTACATATATGAATCATAAATCACTAACAAACAACATATAAACAACATATATAATCATAAAAATTGAAAATAATAAAAGAAATATGAAAGAAGAATTACCTTATCGGAAATTGATTACAATTTTATTGAAAATTTTTAGGAGAGATGTGAGGCTGTAGAGGAGACATTCTCAGATTTCAGAGGATGAAAATGAAGAGAATGAGAGAAAAAGCAGAGGGGGAGAATGGTTGGTGGCAATCTGCATTTTAATATATCTTTAGCGTCGAATATTCAAATTCGACGCTAATTGTTGTCGTTTTTAGCGTCGAAACGGTTGTTTCGACGCTAAATATAAACAAATTAACGTCGAATTTAATTTAGACGCTAAAGAATCAAGGATTTGTCGGTGGAAACTTCATAAACCTTTAGCGACGCTATATATTCGACGCTAAAAGTAAATTTTTGGCGTCGACTCCGTTTTTTGACGCTAAAAGTGTAATATTTGGCGCCAAAAATTACTGCAATAATAGAATTATTCAGCGTCGAATATTATTCGACGCTAAAGTACTGATTTTAGCGTCGAAAAAAGTGTTCGACGCTAAAAAATTAAGGATTTGTCGGTGGAAACTTCATAAACCTTTAGCGACGCTATATATTCGACGCTAAAAGTAAATTTTTGGCGTCGACTCCGTTTTTTGACGCTAAAAGTGTAATATTTGGCGCCAAAAATTACTGCAATAATAGAATTATTCAGCGTCGAATATTATTCGACGCTAAAGTACTGATTTTAGCGTCGAAAAAAGTGTTCGACGCTAAAAAATTAATATTCGGCGTCGAAGTTTTATTCCGTCGCTAAAAATATGACATATAGCGTCGAAAATGTTATTCGACGCTAAAAGTGAGTTTTAGCGTCGAATACTGTTTCGACGCTAAATATTTGGACGCTAAAAGCCATAATTCTTGTAGTGCTTGTCGATAATTAGTCATGTCAATATACTAAATATGCCAAAACATATAAAATCAGTTATAAATGCGGTGATAACATTTGTCTATACCAAGTCCCGTCAAGGTACTCAATTATGCCAAATATATAAAACCAGTCATATAAGTGGTATTGTATTGTCTATAATTAATCCAGATCTATAATAGTCCACTCTCTCTCATTTATGGGATACAAGTATTATCTGTGTCAATCGGGGACTGTCCACAGCTAGTCAAAAGTCCTAAATAAAGAGGAAAAAGTATAAATTTTATTTGGAAAATTATCGCAATTTATAAAATATAATATAAATAAAAATCACATATATTTTCATACCACTAGTTCACCCTTTTATCCCAACATGATAATAAATAGCAGAACAAGATATAAATAAAAACAATCATAATTTCATTAATAAAAGAAAAATAAATTACAAAAGAAAAAAATACACACAAAAGCTCATCCCACAAAGTCTCAGAGAGACATATGGAAATTTTGGTGAGGAGAATGAAATGATGAGAACCTCTTATGCAATTACAAATTAAAATGACAGTCACTTCTCTTTTTTTTTTTCTTTTTTTTTTTTTTTAATTTTGTCCTTATTTGTTTGTCAAAGCATGCAAATTTCTTTGCATGTTTTGACAAATCCTCCACCGTTCGGGGGAAAGATGGAAGAAATTTTATATTTTTATATTTTATATTTTTTTGGTCTTTTCGTGTTTGTTTGTGTTTTTAATAATTATATATAACACACATTGGATTTTTCATCAATTTCGGTCTAGAAAACCTCATAATTAGAAAATCTTGCCAACAACAAAATTGTAGATCTTTGAGTTTTCTTTCATCTGGAACTGGAATCACCTCAATCTGATATCGGAGTAAAATATAATGGCCAAGATACGAACATTGCATATGACTGGAATTTCCGAAGTTATACACTATTAGAACACCCTATTAAATTTATGGCCTCTAAAATCGAAATGTCAAGTCCATTTTTCTAGATATACATCCAAAGTATTATTTCACCTACATAAAAGATAAAAATCACAATAAAAATATATAAAACATAAATTTTATTAATATTTTACAAATATGCTAAATTAAATGGATTAATGAATGTGTATAATGATTAACTTTTCTTTTAATAAATGTGTATTTTTTAATGTTCATCACAGCCCCCAACCAGCTTATTACTAGTCCCTAGTAATTTAAACGAAAAAACTTTAAAAAGATAAATCCTTAAACAAATTAATAATTGTTTTCTTTCTTTTTAAATGATCAAATAAATAAATTCTCATGTACTTTTTACCATTCTTCCATACACACATAAATAAGGTATTAATCAATTCATTGTGCCCACAATATTCACAGGTCTCGTTGAAAAGAGAATTATATTTTTTTCCTAAAATTATATTAGAGTTCACAACCTTTAACAATGAAAGTTTATTTATAAAAAAAAGTTTTTTTTTGCTTTTATTTTATAATAATAATACATCTTCAATCCTTGTAACGAGCTTTGGGTCAGTAACTCCCAAACCAGTTGGCTTTAGGGCACTAGGAGTTAAGACACCCCTACGGACTTAATTGCTCGAATCTCAGATATTAAAAAGAAAAAGTGTCTAATTTCCTTAAGCTTTCTCTTTAACCCATGTAACGAGCTTTAGGCCAGTGACTCTCAGACCCGTTGGCCTTAGGACACTAAGTGTTAAAACACTCATACGAACTTAATTGCTCGAGTTAGAGAGGCTACGAAATCGAACTTATTCACAATTTTTTTTTACAAACTCAAGCTCTACCGTTTTATGCGAACAATCACTATTTACTGTGGCAAGATGTTCGGTTACAAAGTAAAAGCTGGATTAGATTTTTTTTGAATAAAAATATAAATTCCACTGCCTTTTGGTGCCACCTCCAACAAACTAGATAATTGAATATTACAAAATTTTATTTACAACCCATGTTTATATGTTACCGTGTATGTTGATAATATCTGTCAGACGAGCATATGAAGATCAAATTTAACCAATATTATGGAGAATTCATAAATTTAAATGATTCAAAAAGAAAGGATCAAATATTGTTACGAATTATTTTGAAAACGAAAATATTATTATTATTATTATTTTTTTACACACAAAACAAAATATTTTTTTTAAGAAAATAAAAAATAAAAAGTCATTCTTGTCAAATATCCCCCCCCCAAATCAAATTGAGATATTGTCCTCAATGTTTGAATAAGAAGAAGTATGGTTTAGAAGACATCACCTGGTTCGTGTGGTAAACACTGCTACTAAAAAAAGAATATAGCTAAAAAAATAAAATAGTAAATTGAAATATAGTTATGATTGTGGCTCATATCTTCCTCTGGTTTTACGTCCAGTAATGGCTTGAACGCCCTCTATGGGTCAAGGATATGCTTCCCATCAAATTTTCTTATAAATCGGCAAACAAGGTCTTTTAAAGTCAGATTCCCGAGACTATAATTGTAATGACCAATAGTCGCAACTATTGTTACATTGTGGGACAAGTGTCACATAATATAAATTATGTTTGGACACATATACTCTCATGAAATTACTTTGGGAACAGTCGAAAAATTCTTCGAGATTCAGATACTAGATGATACGATGTTCCACTCCGAACAGTGTATGATAGTTGAGTCGTAACTTTCTCATACTTATTTCGATTTTTATGAATTTTATATCACCGAAAAGATGAGATCGATACCTACAACATCTACGTTGGATATGTTTTCAAATTCGAACCAGAAATAGGTTGAAAATGTATATAAAAAATCTAGATCAATAATACTCGGACCTATCTAGAGAAATCTTTAATTTTCTCAAAGTTTCTACACATTTCTTTAAAGATGTAAATTACAAGTGGCCCATAGTATAAAAAGGGGATACTATTCCTACATCCCTAAAATTGAATTTTGTAGAGAAATAGAGAGGCGTGAGAATGAGAAAAGAAGAAGAAGAAGAAGAAGAGAAGAAAAAAAGAAGAAAGAGAGAAGATGGAAGAAGAAGCAAAGAAGAGGCTTGGTAACCATGGATGATTTAAAGAATGAAGGAAATCACAAGAAATGAGGTAAGACTAATTTGACCCAAATTTTGGATTATGGAATTTTGATGGTATAAAGTTAGGATAGTGTTAGTGGCATATTAAGAATTGCATTTAGTAAAGAAATGAATATGGAAATGGATTGTAGAGAGAAATATCCAAATATTGAAAATCCTAGGTGTTGAGCTAAAATGAGAGTTATGAGATTAGGAGTTGAATTAGTGATGAAATGTTGTTTTAACATACTTGAATATTGAGGTTGGGGATGCATTTGGGTAAAATAGACTTTGAGAAGCAAGTGTTAAAAACCTGAAAAATAGGCGTGCATCACGAAACCCAGGGGTTCAGCATCACGACGCGTACTGGGAAATTAATACAGATTCGTTTGTGGTTTGTACGTGTCGCGACGCACAAGGCTTTGTGTCGCGACACGAGGACCATAATTTCCCCAAATTTTTTTTGATTCATTCTAGATTCACTCTAGCATGTTAGAGGCTACCCCAAGGGTCTCGTATTAGTTCGTATATATACATTATGTCATGATATATGCATGATACGCAGTGAAGTGTTAACAAATACTTGAATAGATAAATTATCCTAATCCCGTAATTTCTCTCAGTTCATCTTCTAATCAAGATTATCAATTATGGATCATCGCAAGAACCAAAAATTTCTTCAGCAAAGTGAAGTAAGGCTAGCGGGACTCTAAATTAGTGAGTGGACACTTTTCTTTTAAATTGACTTTCATTATGTTATTTTTCATATCAGACTTACTTTTCGCATTTAGGGCGTTAGCCAAGTTAACTATCAGTTATATTTTGTTTAGCATGTTTTGAGAAATGGTTTAGAGAATAAAAGTTTTCAAAGCATGATTTCATGTTTTCGAGGCATAGGGGAAAAACCCACCTCATTATATAACTTAATTCAGATATGGAATTGACAGAGAGAACATTTGCACATATAGAGGACTGAGGGGATGGCGATAGGTAACGCCCTCAGATCCTAGTTCAAGACTAGGGATGACAGATGGCCCTAGATCCTAGATTTAGAGCTTGAAGTGTAGCATAGATCTGCACCCTTAGTTCTAGTTCAGTGGCTTGGGGGACGACGATACGTAATGCCTCAAGACCGCTAGTTTCATGGACAGGTAGTGGCATGCTTTGGGGGACGGCGATACGTGTTAGTGTCCTAGACATGCCACAGGATCTCTAAGCGTGATTCGTGTGTGAATAAAATCAAAATAAGTTGCGGTGGACTTACATTGATCGGTTGAGTTCAAAACTTTTCATGGATGTTGAAGCTTCCAAGCTCATGGGTGAGTATCCCTATCACCTTCATTTGACTTCCTTATGTGCTAGCAAGAACAAATGAAACAAACTTTATCTCCCAAGGAGAAACAAATTTGCTCGAGAGAGAGGGAAGCAATCGGTTAATCTTCAAAAGAAAAACCCAATTGCCATTGATGTTTCCATTCGGCCATTTTATTTTCTTCAATTACAGAGGCCACTCGGCCAAGCTGAAAATGAACCAGAGAGCTATTTGCCCTGTGTAATTCGGCCAATTATTAAAGAGAGAGAGAGCATATGTTTCTTTTTGTTCGGCTATATAGCCTTTTGTTCTTAAGAAAAAACAAAAGCATTTTTACTTTTTCAATTCATACAGCCTATTTCAAAGAAAAAGAAAAGCAGTCAATGCTTTGGTTTCTTTTTCAGCCCTTTTTAAAGCAAGTGTCAGAGGCTATTAAATTAATTAAAAAGAGAAGCCACTTTTCGGCCTGTTCTTCTTTCTTAATTTTGTGGCCATTCGGCTAAGAGCATTAAAGGCCATCCGGCCAAATGCATGGAGAGAGGGAAATCAATTTTCAAAATTGAATATGTTGAGTGTTTTATAATATACCACCAAAACCCTTTTTCTCATGTCAATCACCAAAGATGACTAATGATGTAAGTGAAGTGAGCCCCACTTTAAATTCAAAATTTAAGTGGGCTTGCTCAACACACTTCAGGCTCGGATTCGTTTAATCCAATTAAACGAATTTTCCGTCACGACATAATTAAATCCAATTTAATTAAATAATTATGCCTCGCAAAATTATTATTAAAGTCGCTTACGAATTAATTCCAAATTAATTCGTTCGCTAGAATTAAAATCCAATTTAATTCTGTGTTGAAATCTAATTTCAATTAATATATCCAATATATTATTTTAGCCCAATCAAATAAATTAAATAGTAAAATCTAATTTAACTATTAAATTTATTTTACCGATTAATTCCAAATTAATCGCGTTCTCTCCTT
The DNA here is from genome assembly GCA_019454045.1 of Zanthoxylum bungeanum. NCBI lineage: Eukaryota > Viridiplantae > Streptophyta > Magnoliopsida > Sapindales > Rutaceae > Zanthoxylum > Zanthoxylum bungeanum. Next base: position 18,483 of record SKCR01000954.1, read on the forward strand.
TAGACGAATTTAATCCCGGATAAATTCTCGACGCAATTAATCACAGATTAATTCTTTCTCTGATAATTAATCCTAGATTAATTCTTGCCGTAATTAATCCCAGATTAATTTTCTCTCTTTATTAATCTCCGATTAATATTCTCTCTCTTAATTAATCTTAGATTAATATTGTTCGAGTCAAACATCATCGGTGAATCTTTGGGATGCGACCCAAGAGATCACTGGATATGTTGGCAATAAATACGGTCATCGGACTATCCAAACACGTGCGTACCCGGTACCACGCACTTACCGATTTACAAGACATGGTTGGCTTCTAACAAAGCATCGTGCCTACACAATTCTCCATAAATATTCTTCTACGGAATATATATCTTTGTCAGGCGTAGTATACGTAGTATTGCATATTACGATCCAGTATCGGATGTCACATGCAAGGCCTGGGGCTGGAGTTGTGTATGCCCCGTACGAAGCATATATCGGATCACAATAAACTAGTCTTTTTATGATCGGAAAGTCATGACCTAGTCATACTTCCCCGATGGCTATAGCACTTAGAGTACCAGTTCTGTATCCGTGCGTGATCATCATCTCCATATGACTGAAGTGATACTTCCGTCTTGACATCACACCCAATACACTACGATTCTCAATATACCGAGAAGAGGCGTACACAGAACCTGTTAAAGCCCCGAACGACCAAAACCAAAGTATATTGATTGTCGCAAGTATCAGCGATGCAAGTCTCAGGTTAAGACCAAATACACTTACCCTGATTCGGATTCCCATAGACTCATAGTCATACTACCAATGGGATTCTGAGGGGTCTATCCAAAGCGAAGCTGTTTCCGTACAATCGGTAAACATAACCTCCTATTACACTTGCATGAGTATCCAATACCCAAATATATGAGAACTATGTTGTTACGCTTCCATAACACGCACAAGTGTAATACTAGCCTATTCCGCATTATCGATGTCCAGTCTCGATAATACTACGACTATGGATATTTAATAATTAAACCTTTGTGGATTAATACTGTCTCATATCTTATTAATCTGAAACTAATCATAAGGACTTTTATCATTTATATATCAAGGTAATCTAATTACAAATGATAAAAGATTAATTTCCTTTGTCACATAGTTAATTTGTACAACAACACAATGTTCTGTACAAATAGTGATGTTATGGGTCATAATTATCCAACAATCTCCCACTTGGCCTATATCCAATCACTCAAGTGTCTAACACTTGAACTATGTACGGGTCGCTCAAACTTTTGCTGAGAAACAGCTTTCGTCAGCGGATTTACAAGGTTATCATCTGATGCGATTTATTCGATCATCACATCGCCACGATGTATGATCTTACGAATCAGATGAATTAGTTGAAGTATATACTTGGATCAATGATGAGACCGTGGTTCTTTAGCCTGCGTTATAGCCTAGCTCAGCTGCTAATAGAACTACTCCTAATCCGATTAGGATTTTATAGATCCAAAATGCTTCTATTGCTGCCTCAGCTGCAGTAATGTTCCACTTTTGTTATTTATTCGGCAACAGTATCTTGCTTGGAAGATTTCCAACTCACCGTTCCGTTATTCAAACTATATACGTACCCTTATTACGACTTACAGTCATTTTTATCGATTTGGAAACTTACAGCGGTGAACCCAGTCACCTCAAGTTCTCCTTTTCTCCATATTCTCAGAAAGCATCATTGGTTCGTCTAAGATACTCAAGGATGTTCTTTACATCAATCCAGTGACCATCACCTGGATTGGCCTGATTGAGTCTACATATGCTCAAAGCATATGAGACATCAGGTCACATACATATTAAAATGTACAAATACTGAGAGAGTGTCAGCAGCTTTCTAAATCTATCCCAATAGATCTTTATTCCTAGAATAAAGCCTGCTTCTCCCAGGTATTCCATGGAGAATTTTTCATGAAAGCCAAGCTTTCACCGATTTTATTATCGGAATGTTATTGCTAAGAAGCAATATATCATCAACTTATAGGACATTCATTGTTAGTGCGCTCCCACTAACCTTCTTATATACACAAGAATCATCTTCGTTTTGAATTAAATCATATACCATTATGATTACATCAAAACGCTAGTTCCAAGAACGCAATGTTTGCTTCTATCCATAAATGGATCGATTTAACTTGCAAACCTTGTTTACATATTTTGGCACGACAAAACCGTCAGGATGTTGCAAACATCCTTCAAAAGGTTTCCGTTAAGGAAAGCGATTTTGGCGTCCAGTTGTCATATTTCATAAATGAAATATGGAGCATTAGCAAGCATTATCCGAATAGATTTAATCATGGCAACGAATAAAAGGTTTCGTCGTAATCGACACCATGTTGATGACGATACTCTTTATGTACAAGCCTAGTTATGTACATTTGTATGTTGCCATTCATGTATGTCTTCCTTGAAGACTTATTTAGTACCAATACGCACAATGCCTTCTGGTACATCAACCAGTGTCCAAACTTAGTTGGTATACATGGAATCCATTTCGGACTTCATGACACTTTGCCATAAAAGGAGTCGATACCTTGTATCACTTCCTCATACGTAACCAGTTCGTCTTCCTCAATAAGATTGACATCTTCATGAGGTGAGATCAGAAACCCATACCTCCCAGGTTGTTTTCTGACTCTCTTCGACCTTTGCAGTTCTTGTGTATTCGAAGATTATTGGTACAGTTTCATCCCTGATGAACTATTGGTGTTCCATAAAAGAGTCGGTGCCTGGAACAGTATTACTCTGATTTTCATCGAGTTTTACTTTCCTCCCACTTACCACTGCATATAGGAATTCCTCTTAGGAAAACCGCATGGAGAGCAACAATTAGATTGTTCGCTTGTGAGTTGTATAAGTACTATACTTTGGTTTCCCTAGGAAAACCTACAAATAGGCACTTATCTGATTTGGGTTCTAGTTTGGTACCATCCAAACATATGCCCATCATTCCCAATCTTCTGGAATGAGAAACCCGGTTTCTTTCATGTTCATATATAATATGAAATCTGTCTAACAGTTTTTATGGAACCTTATTCAAAATAAGTATTGCATTGTTCAATGCATATCCCGCGTAGGAAATTGGTAGCTCATAACGACTCATATGTTTAAGTATTGTCCATCATGGTCTAACCGCAATGTTCTAATACTTTTACCAGTCTGTTTTCTTACTTCGTGTCGAAACTCTTTGAATTACTCAAAAGTTTCTGACTTGTGTTTCATAAGATACACATAACCGGAATGCGATGCCACATCCGTAAAGGTTACAAAGCATTCATATCCTCCTCTAGCCTAGCAAGACATGGGCCCACTTACGTCACTATGAACGAGGGATAACAGATCGATGGAACTTGCACTTTTACCTAGTAAAAGGTATTTTAAGCACTTTGCCTAATTAAACTAGATTCGTAGACATCATTTGAATTAGAATCAAATCCGTCCTAGTATCCACTCTTTGAAAGTGTGGATATACGAGTCTTGTTAATGCATCCCAGATGACAATGCCACAAATAAGTCTCATTTGATTTACTCAATTTGAGCTATTTGTTTGTCATGTTATATGTTTGAGATTCATTTATATTCAAAATATAAATACTGTTATTCACATCTAATGTGTATATCTCAATATCATCTTTATAAACAAAACACCTTGTGTTCTGGAATACAAACGTATACCCGTAATGGGTTAAACTAGATACATAGATAATGTTCCTAGTCAAACTAGATACATTATAACAGTCTCCTAATTTAAGTACATGCCCAAGGGCAATTCCAAAACTTAGGTTTCTACGGCCAAAAAGCGACTCTTGTCCCGTTTCTGACTCGCAGGTCGATCTCATCTGAAGCCAGTCTCATACTTATCAGCAGATCCCGCACATCAGTACATATATTCATGTACCACATCTAGTATCAAAAATCCAATTTTAAAACCAGTAATGAACATGTTAATAACAAACATTCTTGAAGCCAGAACCTTGTCCCGCCTTTACTTCCTTCATGTATGCCTTGTCCATAAGGCAATCACACTTCTAGTGACCCCGTTTGCCACAGTTTAGGCAGACAACTTGGGATATGTCCTTTTAAGAAGCTCTGGCTATGCATAACTGACCGGCGTAAACACACACGTATAACGCAAGCGCACGTATCGTTCAAGTAGTATAAAAATATCGATCCCACGAGGACTTAATTCCTACTGTTGTTATTAATTGCTGATACTATTTATTTACAAATATCTAATTGAGGGAGAAGTGAATTGATTGCTTGAAATGATTCGCTTTGTAGATTTGCTAAATAAATAAATAAATAAAAAGACAAAAGAAAATACTAAGGAAAATAAAAGACTCAAAGATCTAGGGTTGTGAATCTTTCTAATATCTTTAAAAAGATGAAGTGATTATTTTATGTTTGTGTAATAAATCAGTTTACTAACCTGGAACACGAATTTATGCGAAAGCATCTGTCGATGGTCAGACACAAATACCCAATTTAATCCAATTGAATCATATGTCTATGTCAATTAAATTATCTGAATTCATTAAGTTTAAGTTCCAATTATGGCTACCCCCGCCCGACAGGTATATTCCTATCCTGTAAGGAAATCTATTAAAGGGTTATCTATCCTCAAAGAAGATCGTGGGCTATTAAGTCAAAGGTTGAAACCTAAAATCCCTATGTCTAGTTCATTTTAGATTTACCACATCAATCTTATTGGTGATCAAATAACAAGAAGCATTAGGCTTAAGACTTAATAAGTAAACCTTTAAATTACTCAAATTATAAAATAACCTCTTATAAACCGGTGATATTAGATTTCATCACAACCTAGAAACTAACTTAGTTATAACACATAGTTATGACAAATAAAAAAAAAACATAAAAATTACTAAAAAGTAAATGCAAAAAAAATAAATAAAATGCTAAGGTAAAAGGAATTAACTTCTACTATTTACTATTTAGATATCTCCCATAAAATAATATATAATCTTGTGATATTTTAAACCAACCGTCCGGAATGGCGGTATCCTGATTAAGTCAAATTCAAATATACCAGCCATAAGGCGGAACAGAAATATAAACTTAAACCAACCGTCCAGTATGGCGGTATCCTCATTAAGTCAGGTTAACCAGATTACATTGAATAACCAACCGTCCGGAATGGCGGTATCCTTTATTAATTAAGATTTTAAATAGTTTATATATTATATTTTAAGGGAGATTAATCTAAATAGCAAAAGTAAAAGTATTACCTTATTACCTCAGCATAGAGAAGTTACCCCCTCATAGATGGATAGAATTACTACTACAAAGCGTAAATAAAACTGAATATAAGAAGAAAATAAGAAGAACTCTCTTTTATTTATAAGGATTTCAGAGGATGAGGTACATTTGAAACTAAAAATTCAAAATCTATTTATAGGCAAAAAAATCCAATTTTTATTATTATTTTTCTGATTTTTTTATTATTTTATTATTTTATTATTTTATTAATTTTTTTTTGGATCGCTGAATTTTCGACACGTGGCATGGTGGCTAAAAAAAATGGCTCGCTGAATTTTTGACACGTGGCATGCGGTGCAATTACCAAAATACCCTTTCTGTCGGGACGCCCAAAATTACCAAAATACCCTTTTTGCCAAATTTCACAGTTTTGCTCCAAATCACCTCCAGAATGTCCTGATACTTTATTTTGGTGTCGGGATGCCCAAAATTACCAAAATACCCTTTGTGTCGGGACGTCCAAAATTACCAAAATACCTTTTTTGCCAAATTTCACCAAATTTCACAGTTTTGCTCCAAATCACCTCCAGAATGTCCTGAAACTTTATTTATCTACAAAATAACACAAAACACATCAAAATATTCACAAAACTCAAGAAACTATACAAAATATTAAGTTAAATGAGTGGGAAATAGTGATACATTTATCACTCATCACACCCCCAAACCTAACATTTTGCTAGTCCTCGAGCAAAATAAAATAACATAATAAAGTTTTAACTAAGCCACTTTCATAGGGATCACGATTGCATTTAGCATATGCAACAAGCCTTTAAACCCCTAGGTGTCCCTAGTGGACGAGTTGTAGTCTCGTGAGGGTTTACAGCAATGATACCCACAAACATCTTACAAAAGTAAAAAGCTAGTGAAACTAATGCACACAAAAGCAAAAAGACAAGAGAAAAAAGAATAAATAAGTTAGTGACTAATCAGGTGAAACTTCTACTCCAAGTTTACTAGTTGTTTTGTTTCATTTTAAATTACTAAATAAGTAAATTCTCCGATTATATTTACCATTCTCCGTATACACAGCCAAAAAAATATTAAACAACTCATTTTGCCCATAACAGTCATAAGTGCAGTTGATAAGAGAGTAATATTTTTGTCCTAAAGTTTTATCAGAATTCACACCTTTTTGTAGTAATGGAATAGATTTTCTGATTTTTCTGATTTTTTTCTTTGATTTTTTCTCTATTTTTTATTTATATACAATATCTTCCATCTATGTAGCGAGCTTTAGGTCGGTGGCTCCCAACCAGTTGGCTTTAGGGCATCAGGTGTTAAGACACCCCTACGGACTTAATTACTCAGACTTCAGATATATGTATATTTTTTCAGCATATTTGATCCATGTATCGAGTGTTGGGCCAGTGACTCCCAAACCAGTTGGTTTTAGGGCACTGGGTATTAAAATACCCTTACAGACTTAATAACTCGGATCTCAGATGTTTTTTGTTTTGTTTTATTCCATCACTTTTTGAGATGCTTCTCCAATTAAACTATAGCACTGAATATTACAATCTTTTCAATTTTATCCTATGTCCGTATGTTACCATGTATGTTGATAATATCTGCCAACTAAGTATATGAAGATCCATTTTTAGTCAGTTTTATGGAGAATTTAAAAATTAAATAATTCAGAAGGAAATAAACAAAAATTAACTTGTTTCGAAAAATAGGTTTGAAATACGTCTCAGGAGTGAGAATTCCTTACACAGCTATTTCTTACCAATTCCATCTTTTTAGTCAACATAAAGAAATAACTTCTACAAGTCATATAACTATGGTTCACATGTGGGTTTTAAGAGTGTAAACAAAGGCTCTCGCTGACGAAGGATTGTTCACAACTAGGACTCCCCATTCAAGGGTTCAAGCGACCAAGTGAACGCACCTTTTTTATACCTTATGGTACGTGCCAACGAGTTATGGTGTGTGACTAACTGTCGAATGGACTTCCCATTGTAGATTCCCCAGAGGGAGGGTGGAGCGAGGCTCACTTAAATACCTAAGCCCCTTAGGCTCTTATCGCTTAGTGTCAGGAATAAACAACGAGTCCTCCAAACTAGTCTATCACAACAAGCTACAGGTGAATGATTATCTAGGTGCCTTCACAGTTTTTCCTTATAGAGAGGTAGTGAGTGAAGAAAGACACCAAACCATCACCTAGCTTTAAATATGCCTTTGTTTTTATTTTTCGAAAAATTTAGGACTAAAAATCTAATAAAAATAAACAAGATACTAACCAATTATTTCCTCCCCCAAACCTAAATGAGACACTGTTCCCAATGTCTTAAATAGTAAAATAAGAGTTTAGAAGATCATACCTGGTTAGCAGAAATGTAGAAAAATTATCGATTAAGATCTATGTCTAATTTACGCTTCTTTCCACGATCGCTATCTGACCAGTTCAACTTGGAAAGAATGGGGTCGATTTTTGGTTCATAGGCTAAAAGTTGGTCAATTAATTCTTCGGCTTTTCTCGCAGTTAAGAATATATCCTTTGTCGGTTTCGAGATGAGCCCAAGTCTGTTAGCATCAGCAAGAAATACGAAAAAAAAATCGAAAAATCCATCCACATTAAGTAATCCAATAGGTTTCTGGTGGATGTTCAAATTTGCCCAAGATGCTACTGTGAATATTTCTCCAACATGCCTAGCCCGCCAGGTAAAGCAATGAATGCGTCAGCGTGATTGACCATTTCAATGAGTTGTTCAGACATGTCTGGGATAATGCATTCCTCTCCATTTGAATCTCCGATGAGGCCTTTCTTTGCTAATGGTTTTGGAATGATCCCCAAAACATGACTGTCACCTTCTGCACGGCTTTTGAAACACATCCCATTAATCCAAGATTGCCACCGCCATATACTAAGTGCATGTTCCGTTCAGCAATAACTCTACCCAACTTCTTTGCGGCCTCCAAATATTCTGGCTTGTTCCCAGAATTTGATCCAAAAAACACACAGATATGAGTAACTCGTCTCTTGGAAGTTGTTTCCATTTTTCTCTTATCTGAATTTTTATCTTGATGTGTAGAAGAGAAGTCCGACGAGTTGAATTTATAGATCCTGAAAAGGGTGAGTAATAATTGCACTAGTATCTGCCAAATGACAATTATTAGATGAACGTTAAAATAAATCATGAAAAGTCAAAAAGTATAGATCTTGTCGGCGAAAATAAAGGAAATAACAAAAGAAAAGTAAATCAAAGCAATAATTAAGGCAACAGAATTGTGTATGCAATACGCCATTCGCTTAGTATAAATTCATTTAGAATGTGTCTCGAGAATTAATTCTTTACTCAGCCATCGCTAATGAATTGGTTCTCATCTTTATGATTGCCAAACACCATTCCTTCTGTTTTAAAATGCTCCGTTTGTGCTTTTCCCTACAAAACAACACACAAAATTAAAAACTCTACAACATGTATACACAAAATATGAAAACAAAAATTACAACAAATTGCATGGGTTGCCTCCCTACTAGCGCTAAATTTTTCATCTTCAGCCAGACGTGACTAAAATCTATCTGTCAAGGAGGTTTCAACGTCGTTTTGGACGTCCTATTAAAGACAATCCCACGAGCGTTGCTTTTGAATGGTCTCTTCCAAAGGTAAAGGGGCAAAAAAAATTTTGACCCAATTAGTGCTTGTGCCACCTTTTTAATCTTTGTTGTTCCAGTGGTTCCTAAAAAGAAAGAAAGAAAATCAGGAGGTCTCGTATGGTGCTTGACTTGGAATGGGATTTCCATTATGTCAAGCTTCTGAGTAATATCACTAAATTGTACCCCAAAACAGTGATGTTTCGCCTGAATTCACTGTATCTTTAATTTTGTCTGACAATTACTCCTCTATTTGCTCTGCTTCTTGCTCCACATTTTCTTCACAGATGAATTTTAGGATCTCAGTATTCAGTTCTTCATCTGTCATCTGTGAATATAAAGAAATATTAGATTTTAGGTCTTCATCCTCTGATCTGAGTGAGCTGATTGGCTTAGGTAGATCGTCTTCAAACATTAGTGCAAAGCATTCTCCAAGATCTGCATTCTGAGGATGGAAAGTTTCATCCTTCATTGTTGGTGCAGTTAGTACAATAAACTCAGCTTCTTCATCCTCGTCAGAGTCAGAATAATAAAAATCAAATTGAGACTTTGTTGGTGCAGGTTCCTGAACTAATACCTCTGATTCTTGATATTGCTCAGCCTCGTCCTCTGTTATGATGTCATGATGAATCTCAGGATATTCGAAGGCTTCTTCAGTATTATTTGAATTTGCTCCGTGAGATATGTGATTCAAGTTGTCTGTTAATTATCTAACTTGATCTGTCATTCTTTGTATAAACGCTGCTTGACTCTGAATTTGTACATCAAATAGAGCTTCCCGTTCCTCGAACAAATTTTTGAGCATGTGAATCAACTGATCTTCCTCTGATGGATCTGGTTCTTGATGAAGATCGTAGATAGATGGTGGATAAGATAGAAAATGTGATGATTCTTGTACCTTGAATGATTCCAATAATTCTGCCACTATGAAAAGTATATACATTGATCGCTCGGGTGGTTACCATCACAAATTACACATCTCCTCATTTCGTTCTGTTGAGCAAATGTAGAATTGCTTGGTTCTGGCATCCAGTGATAGTCATTGGGCTGGACAACAGGCCTCAGAA
>SKCR01000955.1:0-28576 GCA_019454045.1 Zanthoxylum bungeanum
TCTCAATCGATTTTGCACAAAACCGATTGGTATACATCACACCCAACACAAAAGATTATTGCTGGGTATAAAAAAAAAATGCAAGAAAACAGTAGCCAAAATAATAATAATTTTTGTTTTACACTCGGCTGAAACAAGTCAAATTTAAGAAAATATAAAACACATTGCTGTCGATTTTTTTGCTAAGAAAGAAACACATTGCTGTCGATTTTTTTTTCTCAACAATGTTTTCTCATTTTTTTTCATCTCCTTTAGCTACTGTTTTACAAAGAAAATATATAGACTTAAGTTTCAGGCAACTAAAGAGTTTAAGAAAACGGGAGTTATTTTTTTTCAAAATTAATTTTATTTACATTTACATGAATTGATTCCTTTAAAACACAATAAAGCTATTAAAATGGAATTTTATAACTTACACAATCAAAGTAATTTGATTGTATCAAACTCCTCCTTAATAGTTTTGTAACAACTCAAAACTTAAAGTCAATTTATTTTATTTAAATTCATTAAAACTAACATTATTCTTACAAGTTCAATCTTAAAGAACAAGTAATTGTATGAAAATGATGTGAAAATTTGATTTGATGACATTAAAAATATTGCAGAAACTTGAATCAAACATTCAAACTCAAAAAAGGAAATTTAAATTAAAAATATGAAAAGGGATAAGGATTTCTCGTGATACCTCGATGTATGATAATTAAAATCAATGGAAATCATTTATTGTCCACTATAAAGATAGTAAAAATAGGAAAAAAAATTAATATTTTTTAAATTATCATATTTTTACTCGATGTTATAAAGCGAAAATTGGTACATTTTTGAAAATTTAAGTGGAAAAAATGATAAAGTAAAAAGTATTGTAATAATTTCGGACTTTCAATATCTTTATGGTACAAACCAGATAATTTCCTATTCAATTGATTTGCTACTGTTGGCTGTGGATTTTTGTCACACCCCAAATATTTTTAGCATGATAAATATGATCATGTGGTTCACACATGTAGTGTATTATGCTCATGTGCCCCCAAGGGGTGTGGCTTGGTGGTGAAGGGTCCAGAATCTTACCTTGAGGTTCTGGGTTCGAATCCAGGGGATGTAACTTCTTGTAAGAGCCGGGGGCAGCCGGGGGTTTTACCTGCGCCGCGGCCCATAATGGGTGGTTTGGTGGCGGGGTTCCAACGATTTCAAAAAAAAAAAGTATTATGCTCATGTAAGATTTCTCTGTGTGTTGATCGAGACCCTAATTCAAGTATGCAAGCATTTAGAATCATTTTTACATCTAACCATGCATGGAAACCAGTATTTCGGTGTAGCAGAGCACTTGACACAGTCTCTGGAACCGACATACCGATGACTCTGTATTATTACAAGTATTTTGATGAATACTAAAAAATGTACATTTATTGAAAATGAAATTAATCATTTTGCACTTGTAGATTTATTAATCCCTTTAATTTAACACATTTGTGAAATAATAATTAAATTTATGTTTTATATATTTTTATTGTGATTTTTATTTCTTATGTAGATGAAATAATATTTTGGATGCATAACTAGAAAAATGAACGTGACATTTAGATTTTGGAGGTCATAAACTTAAAAGGACATTCTAACAGTGTACAATATCGAAAATGATAAGTTTTGCGTAATTTTCGTATTTTTGCCATAATTTTTTACTTCTATATTGAATTGAGGCGATTCCAATTCCAGATGAAATAAAGAATACTCAAATATCTACAACTTTACTTTTCTCAAGATTTTCTTGTTCTGATGTTTTCAAGATCGAAATTGATGAAGAAACTCACGTGTGTTGCATGTAATTTTAATTATTAGAAAACAAAAAAAGAAGTTGAAATGTGTGACAAATATTTACAAATTGATCAACAAAAATAAAAAATAAAAGTTAAAAAATAAAAAAAAAAAAATTAGTAAAAGTTTATTGTTTATATTTGATTTAGAAAGCTATAATTAATAATTGAAGAATGAGTATTTCTACTATAAATAGAGGTGCTCGTCTCTTATTTCCTTCGTGCTTCTTTTATTTTCTCTCTTGAAGAATTTGAAATAAGTGTGTTGTGTATTTTTTTTCAAGCTTTGTTGTCATTTTTTTCTTTTAGTAAAAAAATTATGTGTACTTTATTCAAAACATGAGTAGTTAATTCAATTATGCTGGGGTAAAGAGTGAAACTTTTAATATGATAATATAGATTAATCTTACTTATATTATAATAATGAATTATAATCTGAAGACTGAAATTTAAATATCTTTTATTTTTGAGCAGTGGCGGAGCCAGGAATTCAATACAGGAGGGGCTAAGTTAAAAAGTTCAACAAAAAACAAGTATCAAAATTTTGAACTTCATTAATATATTTTCATCAATACATTTATAACTGTTCTTAACGAGTTTTCATATGTTGAAAACGTTGAATGATTACCTCATTATCAATACTACAAAAAATATCATTTTCTATGTATACAATAAACTAGCATTCAACCATTGATCTCTCGTCCGATTTTTCAATCGATTTTTCATAAAATACATAGTTGAAAATTCAATATGTTGCTCGATATTCATTTTGAGTTTTGTCTGAATGTCTTGAGAAAGCTATTTTAATATGCTGCTTCTGATTCATAACACTTCACAGTTATGTCTAGTTTTGTTGTGAGCACTATTCATATCTCCCTCATGTTCAATAAATTTTTCTTTCTTCTTCCAATTCTTAAATCATTTACCAACAAATATATCACCACCACTTTGTTTACCATTATCTTCTTTAAAAAGATAACAAAAAAGATAAAATGCAGCATCTTTTTTCTAACATATATTCCAACCATGATCCAAAATTTTCAAATCAAGTTAAGACAAACCGCTGTTTTTGATTTTCAAAATTTGATAATTTAAAATTGTGGTTTTTAGGTTGAACTGTACCTTTTTCTTTGGAGAATAATTTCAAATTTTGATAATTTCAAAATTTAATAATTTAATTTTCTTTGGAGAAGGTTGTACTGTTGATTTTCTTTTAAAATATTACTCCATTACTATATCAAATAAACAAAATAATAATTTAGTTTCTTGTAAAAAAATTATTGAAAAAACCTAAAGGAATCAACAAATCATTATTAGGTTTCAAAATTAATATCATATTGTTTAATTTGTTCAAAAAAAAAAAATTTGACTATGAAATTAATAAAAAAAAAATTGACTATGTTAAATTACAACAAATATACTTGGCTGCAAAAAGGGTAAATGTAAGTCTAGCATCCTCACCATCAAGCTAAATTAATAAAAGATTCACTATGTTAAATTAATAACAAATTAACTACGTCAAAGTAATCTTTAACTGTAAAACTAAATAACTAATAATGAGCATAGAAAAAAAATTGAACAATACGATATGTTGATAATATTAATTTCCAAACCCATTTTTATTTTGCATAAAAATATATAGAGAGTGTTATCTTGAATTTTGGAATAAAAGTATAACCGCCCTGGACCCTCATTTGCTTTGTGCAGTTACTCACTCACCTTTGAATTTGTTGTTGATGACTTGTATCTTTTGTATTTGTTTCTTAATTCAGAATTTATGAGAAAATGGGAACAAAAAATAAGGATTTAATATAAAATAATTTTAAAAAAATATATATATATTCAGAAAATTTTGTTGGGCCCAGCAGGGGCTGCAGCCCCTGCTGGGCCCAACGTGGAGCCGCCTCTGTTTTTTGTTGCGCGGGCGCAGCGGAAGCTCGCGGTTCGGGTGAAATCGTAACTTAAAAAACTTTTAAAATTACCATATAAATTATTCAATATCCAATATGAATAATTCATTCATATTTCACCTAAACATATTTATTCGATATCAAATAACGACATAAATAGATTAGAAATATCTCGAAATTTTTACGAAAATATTTTTCCGTAAAATGACATAAACACGTTTTTGTCCGAATCGACCAACCAATACACATGAGAGCTGCCCAGGTCAGTCCCATTAGTGCTTGGGCAGTTCATGGGCTGCCCAAACAGTGACTAATTCACTGTTTGGACAACGGACACCCGGTAAGCCCAAAACTCACCTGGTAACACCGTTTTTCGCTATTTTCGCATATTTCAACTCCGAAATAATTTCCGGCAATTGTCCCAATGCCCAAAACACATCCAATATATTTATATAACATACTTTCATCACCAAAATCACATAAATTTCATATCTGATTTGATAACTAAAAATATCATTTTCCATGCTTTAAATCCAATTTTTTCAACATTAATCATATTAATAATTACACCAACCAAAGTTACCCAAATGTAGAACTCAAGAATAATTTTATGAGTTATAAGAGTGTTCATAACACTTTAGAATGACAACAAGTCATCAAATGATAAAATTGAACTAATATTACAATAATATTATCCAATCAAACTTCACACATGTATTTAGCCTCCAAATCCATCATCTAAATCAAAAAACCTTAAAATCTAAGATAAGAAGAAACCCTAGAACTTGCCTAGATGCTCAAGAACAAGAAACAAACTTTCTAAGTTTAAGTGTCATGAAGATTATCTCCAAATCTCCTAATTTCCTTAAACTTTTCATTAAATTTATTCACTTTATCCCTTGATTCTTCAAACAAATTTTTGAGAGCTTTTTTCTATGGAGGTTCGACCATGGAGTCTCTTATCAAAGAGAAAATAAAATTTTCATTTTAAATAATAAGGCCAAACAGACTTTAGAGTTTAAAGAATGGTATTTTGGTCATTTGGTTAATTAATCTAATTAATTAATAATAATAACCTTTAAGTTAACAAATCCAATTTGTAAATTTTAAGCTTAATAAAATCATGTCACGTATAACCAATAATAATCAAACATATTGCATAACAATTATGTAATATTGGAATAATTTAATTATCTAGATATTTAACAGTTAAACATCTAAATAATTAATAAATGTGATTATTATTATATATGTATTTTATTTACATTAAATAACAAATTCATATATTAATGGCATGTGTCAAAGTCTCATTTGAAAAATAATTAATATGTATCAAATTAAATTTTGTATCAAATATAAATACACATTAATTATTAATTGACCGAAATGCCTCTGATGGATGTATTTTCGTTTAACTGTTTAAACGATTCGAATTAACTTATTTAATCCTGGAAAGTATTATGAATAATCTATATTATTCATAACGCGTTGTCCAAGTGCTCAACGAGTACACTTCATATTGTGAGACTCTCTAAGTTCAAGTTTATCCGACATGGAATCCAATTTTGTGTCTATAATTCACACACTCATGAATTATGACGACTACGGATAATCTCGCTAAACTATGCAAGTCAAAGTCATAGCATACGTATAATCCCTTCGTCAAAAGCTATCAATATTATATCGGGGATATAGATAAGAACTTCAAATCCCTAAGGTATAATATAGTCAACTTTTAAATTTACGATCTCTAAATAACACTCAGAACTCGCTTCTGAAGTATACCACGGTCATGGATTTACTAGATCGCAAATACGTATATGATACATATGTCCTGTACACAGGACTGACGGATTCTATCTGATATTCATAAAATATCATGAGCATCAATCCACACCCAACGAACAGGCGGATGTCTTATTCTAAATAGATCGGTGACGTGACTGGCATCAAAGTGTGGAAGATATCTCATATATCCACAGTGGTGTCTCAAGTCAAAGAACCATTATGCTACTCGACTCGAGAATATTCCCATTGACGTTGGTGTATCATCTATTAGGAAACTTTCGGTGAGTGATGAGTGGTAATTATATCACTATTTCTCACTCATTTAACCTAATATTTTGTATAGTTTCTCAAGTTTTATGAATGTTTTGATGTGTTTTTATTTATTTTATAGATAAAAATAATATTGGGATTTAATGAAATCAACTCGAGGCTAAAACGATGAAATTTGGAGGAAAAAAATATTAAAAACGAATATTTACTGTACGCGTCACGAAGTACAGTCCTAAATTCTAATTTTGCGCAAGTTTCGTATTTTGGCCATAATTTTTTCATCCGATATTCGATTGAGCTGATTCAAGTTTCAGATTAAATAAGACACAAAGATCTACAACTTTAAAGATTTAAATATTTTCAAATTCTAAAGTTTAGAAGGCAGAAATTGATGAACAATCTAGTATATTTTGTGCAATTACTATAGTCATTTTCAAAATATAAAATAAAATAAATAAAATATAAAAAAAAAATTGTCAAACTTCCACCAAACATGTTTGCATGTTTGGTGCCATGTTTGGTGGAACAATTGGTGGAATCCTTTAGATTTTCCTATAAATACCAAGCCATTTTATTTGTAATTCTCATGCTTTCCATAGGTTTTTGTAAGGAATTTAAGGATTGTATCATGTTTGTATTTATTTTTATCATTTAAATTATATATTTTAATTTTCAGTAATAGTAGTAGTTTCATTTTCTTCTATTTTCATTTATGTTTAGTAGTTAGATTTTCGCTGGGGGAATGGTGTGAAACTTTTATTATTTTAATTTAGATTAATCTCCCTTAATTATAATATGGAAATTATAATTCAAACTAAGAGGTTTACCGCCTTAATGGCTGGTTTTATTTATTTGACATAATGTGACACCGCCTATATGGCCGGTTAATGGACAAATAATGATACAGCCTTTATGGCTGGTTGGACTTAATTGGAAATCTGACTTAATGAGGATACCACACATATGGTCAGTTGGTAATATCACTGATAAATTCCATATTATAATAAGGGAGTTTTCTAAATTAGAAGTAGTAAAAGTGGATCGCCTAACCCCCGGTATTTTATTTTTATTCTAGGGAAGTGATGAAACACAATATTAACTTGCATAATAATTGATTTAATTGCATTATGAGTAATTCTTTAGTTTGTTTATTGAGTCTTAAGCTTAATGCTTCTTGTTAACTGGTCATTAATAAGATTGATCTGGTAAACTTAAAATGAACTTGACGAAGAGATTTTAGGTTTCAGCTTTAGATTCAATAGCCCACGATCTTCCTTGAGGATAGACAACCTTTTAATAGATTTCCTTACATGATAGACATATACCTGTCAGGCGGGGGTAGCCACTATTGGAACTTGAACTTAATGAATCCAGGTAATTTTGTTGACATAGACATATGGTTCAATTGGGTTATACTTTGGCATCTGACCATCAACAGTGGCTTTTGCATATTTTCGTGTTTCAGGTTAGCAAACTGACTTATTACACATATATAAGAGAATCAATTCATCTTTAGAATAATATTGTGTGGAATCACAACCCTAGATCTTTGTGTCTTTTGTTTATTTTTCATACTATTTTCTTTGGTTTATTTTATTTATTTATTTAAATTAGCAAATCCACATTCAACCAACCAAAGTTATCATTCATTTTTCCCTATAATTAGATACCTGTAAATAAATAGTATCAATAATTAATAACAACAATAGGAATTAAGTCCTCATGGGATTGATATTTTGTACTACTTGAACGATACGTGTGCTTGCGTTATACGCGTGTGATTACGCCGATCAGTGAGTCATTCAGTGTTTATCAAATAAACACCTACATGTCTATACGAGTCTCCCAAGACTCATGGTTTATTGGGATGAATCATCGGACCAAGTCATGATATACGACATGTACTGGTCTCAGCGGATTTTACTAATTGACCCGTGTTAGTAAATCTTGACCAAGAACTTTATTTTATAATATACTTCTAGTAGTGGCACTTCCCAATATCAATTACAAACTATTTTATAACTGCGCACTACAAATTATATTACTGGGTCTTTGTCTAATATATACATATCATTAAATCATTTTCAGTTTCAACCTAATCGTAATTAGATCAAATATATATATAAAAGTAAGAAGTAGTTAACAACTCTTTACGCTATGTGATTCTATATTAACGACTTCAAAGGAACTTATATATGCTCTCGAACTATATAAAACTCCTAAGTCTCGAGTGATAGATTCTAAACATGTATCATCATATTTGTGGCCAGCAAACACAAGGTATTAAACTCAAGAGAATATAAATAAACTGACTAAAATTTCATAACAAAATTGACAAAGAATTACAAGGTTCAAGCATCGATTACATCATTCTCTAGAATTAATGAGTTTATTTCATGACAATAGATAAAAACAATGATAAAGAAGTCATGAATCTAATGGAAATCATTAGAGTTCTAAGAAAGAAACTATAAGATAAAACCCGAATTGAATCTCTTCCTCTTTGGACGTCACTGTCTCCGTCTCCTCTTGTCGCTATTCAATCTTCCTCATTTGATCTCTAAAAATATATGTTTTGGTGTTTTGTGCTGTGTATTAGTCTACTCCTTGAGTTATGGACGAACTAGTGTATTTATAATAGAGCCTTGCAGTTATTGGGTATCTAAAAAAACCCTAAATTTAATATTCTGGAGCGCGTGTGTTTGTCCCGCAGCGCTAGGTTTGGTATGGGGTGTGTGATCTACTTGCAGGCACTGCGACGCCTGGGCTTTGGCGCCGCGGCGCCAGTGATAAGTTCTTCATCGGTGCTGCGCCTCGCATCATGTGCTCCCTTGCGCGTCTGATACTTTTGCAAGTTCCCAAAATCCTCGTATTTACTTCATTTTTGATGTTTTAATGCTTCCTACAATTAGGACATAAAAGAAGCTAAAAATACAATAAATGACATGAAATATAACAAAATAATAGACTAAGGATGTCGGAATAAGTGGGTATAAACCGCACTTATCAAACACCCCTAAACTTAAGATTTTGCTAGTCCCAAACAAAAGATAAAATAAAAACTAAATAAAAATAAACAAATAAAAATAACTAAATTAGCTAAGCCACTTTCGTAGGGATCACGATTACATTTAGCGTATGCAACAAGCCTTTAAACCCCTAGGCGGTCCTAGTGGACGAGTTATAGTCTCGTGATGGCTTACAGCTATGACACCCATAAACATCATTCACACACAATCATGCAAAAAATATAAGAATAACAAAAGCATAGTCTCGATAGTTACGCATAAAATTATCCTCTAAGAAAGCTTATAAATGAAATTAGAGAACCTTCAAAGTAAGCAATGTGACTCAAATCTAAATTCTTGAGTAAATCATCTAATCTAAACTCACAGTGTGTGTGTGTGTGTAAAGGTTCATTCACAGATTGATTCCTAAGTAAGCCAACTTAATGATTTTGTTTAAAAATTGATATCGGTGGGTCAAACCAACCTAGATATCTCAATTAAGCTATGTAATTACTTTATGTTGTGCTCAGTGTGGTATGATTTTTTTCTTCCTTTTTTTAAACTTAAACAAATAAATAACAAGTAAATAATATGCACACACCCACAAACTTAAAAATTGTATTGTCCTCAATGTAAGATAAATATAAAGAACAAGAGTGGAGATCAACGCTACCGTGCATGAAGTTGATAAGGCTCATGCTGGTTAGAATTTGGTTACGCGGGCGTTGTGTGTCTCGTGCTATTTGCATAAATAGCATGCATGAATAAATAAACAAATAACACACAATAAAATAAACATTAAAAATAAAGAAAATAATAATAAAATAAATGCAATGGTTGTCTCCCTGCTGGCGCTAAGTTTAACGTCTTCAGCCAGACGTAAAAACCCAAATGGTTATGGTAGGTTTTTCTTTTGTATCCACTGGTTGCTTTGATATGAAAAAGGTAGCTTGGAGGCTGTGGCAGTTTATCCAAACACCCCTTACTGATGCTTGGTCATGGAGGAAGTAATCTGCCCAATTTGTGTTTCTAAGGACTTCATTGTTGCCACGATATTTTCCATGTGTGTCTCAATATTGTTCAATCTTGCTTCATTTTTCTCAAACCTTGCTGAAGTATTAGCAACAAACGTGCTCATGAAATCTTCTATGGAAGATTTCTGCTCAGCTCTTTGATAGTCAAACCCCGATGAAGGTTGCAAGGCATTCTCTGTATTAGCATATGACAAGTTTGGATGATAGCGATTAGGCACAAGATTTCCTCTATAGCTGTTGAATTTCCGATTGTTCATATATTGAACTTGCTCAAAGTTTGGATTTCCTTCCAATAACAGCCTATTTGTAGCCGCCGCTGATTCAATAGATGGTACTCGTGGATTTTTCAGGGCTGCTACTTGAGTAGACCAGGTGGAAATCTAAGCTGTAAGTGCCACAAGAGGGTCCACTTCATATATTCCAGCCACTTTGGTCACCGTAGAGCGTTCATTTCGCCATTGAAAATGGTTAATAGCCATTTCTTCTAATAGATTATAGGCGTCCTCCGCTGATTTCTTGAATAGAGCTCCTCCAGCTGCTGCATCAACCACAGTCCTATTTAAACCATTCAACCCATTATAGAACAACTGAATTTGGACCTAGTCAGCATAATCGTGTTGTGGGCATCTTCGTAGTAGAACCTTAAATTACTCTCATGCTTTATATAAAGTCTCATTCTCCAGCTGCTTAAATATACTAATTTCTGCCCTCAGTTGAGCTAACCTTTCAAGAAATTTGGTGACCATATCCTGCCATGTCATGATACTCCCCATCTGTAGTGATTGAAGCCAATCCCACACTTTATCCCGTAAAGAGAATGAGAATAAGCGTAGTCTGATGGCCTCTTTACTCACGCCATTCATCTTTATAGTATCTGCGATCTCCAGGAACATCCTTAAGTGCAAATTGGGATCTTCTACAACTGAACCCCCAAACTGATTTCTTTGTACCATGTTGATCAATGCAGATTTTAACTCAAAATTGTTATCGTTGATTGGTTGATGGGCAATCCCAGAATAGGTATCATCAATGATCGGGTTGAAGTGATCTCTGATTGCCATCTGACGTGGGTTGATCTCTCTGTTTTCAGCTGCCATCACTTCTTGTTCAATTTTCCTTTCTTTCCTTAGTCTCCTCGCTGTTCTTTCTATTTCAGGATCAAACATGAGCGAGTCAAGACTTTTGTATTTTCGCAATCACTGAAGCACCAAAAGAAAAAGAAAAAAATCAATAAATAAAATGAAAACAAAATAAAATAAGCTAAATATAAACTAAAATAAAGATAAAAATCTAAATTAAAGCTAAAATTACTTGGTAGTAGTATTAATGTGAATTAAACAAATAATCCCCGACAAAGGCGTCAAAAATTTGTTCTGATATTTTATATCGTACAGCAAATGTACGGTGTCAAGTTTTAGTATAAATATAAGTTAAGAGTGTCGAACCCACATGAATTGTGTTAAACTCGCACTAAGTACTGCAATTGATAATCCTTGTGTTAAACTCGCACTAAGTACTACAATTGATAATCCTAACTTTATTTAGAAAAAAATAATAAAGATTTTAATAAATCAATATAAAAATAATTATATATGAGGAATTAATATGATAGAGATTCTAGATCCTGATTTCACCTAGCTGTCGCCTATGTATTTATCATGCCAATTAATCCATGTTCAGTTATATTATTTATAAGTCAAAACTCCTAAAATATTCACTCCCTCTCTCGAGTACCGAGTGAAAATATCATCAACTATAGACTTCGATATCTCTATAAAAATCTAATAGTTAACAACTCTTTACGCTTTGTGATTCTATATTAACAACTTCAAAGGAACTTATATATTCTCTCGAACTATATAAAACTCCTAAGTCTCGAGTGATAGATTCTAAACATGTATCATCATATTTGTGGCCAGCAAACAGAAGGCATTAAACTCAAGAGAATACAAATAAACTGAAGAAAACTTCATAACAAAATTGATAAACAATTACAAGGTTCAAACATTGATTACATCATTCTCCAGAATTATGGAGTTTAGTTCATGACAATAGATAAAAGCAATGATAAAGAAGTCATGAATCTAATGGAAATCATTAGAGTTCTAAGAAAGAAACTAGAAGATAAAACCCGAATTAAATCTCTTCCTCTTTGGACGTCACTGCCTCCGTCTCCTCTTATCGCTCTTCAATCCTCCTCCTTAGTTCTCTAAAAATATATGTTTTGGTGTTTTGTGCTGTATATTAGTCTCCTCTTTGAGTTATGGACGAACTAATGTATTTATTAGAGCCTTGAAGTTATTGAGTATCTAAAAAAACCTTAAATTTAATATTCTGGAGCGCGTGTGTTTGTCCCGCAGTGCCGCGGTGCTTGGGCTTGGGCGTCGCGGCGCCAAACCCTCGGGATTTAGTATGGGGTGCGTGATCTGCTTGCAGGCATTGCGGCGCCTAGGCTTTGGCGCCGCAGCACCAGTGATAAGTTCTTCACGGGTGCTGCGCCTCGCGTCCTGTGCTCCCGTGCTAATCCAATGCTTCTGCAAGTTCCCAAAACACTCGTATTTACTTTATTTTTGATGTTTTAATGCTTCATATAATTAGGACATAAAATAAACTAAAAATACATTAAATATCTCGAAACATAACAAAATAGTAGGCTAAGGATGCCGGAATAAGTGGGTATAAACCTCACTCATCAATATTACACAAAGTCTTCGACCCGGGCTTCTCCAAAGCCAGCCCGACGAAAAACATTCTCTATTATGTCTGATTATTATGTTATTTACTGTTTTAATACTGTTATGACATTATTGTTTAGTTTTACTGGTGCTACCCATGTTTCTATGTTATTTGTCATTCTAATATGCAAGGAATGTCCGACCAAATATGCACTATGTCTGACTGGACATCAAGGACACGAAAAATATCAAGCTAGGCTTCTCCAAAGCTAGGCTGGCGAGATATGTATTTTGTTCTATTTAATTAGTATGTACCGCTTTCTGGATGTTTATCTTTTTAATTTTACTTCTTTATTATTAACGATTGCACAATCGTATGATGTAAACTGTCATTGCATGATTCTGCATGATAAGATTGGCTTAGCCTCTTTTGAAACTGATATTATATTGGCATCAGTAAGAGACCATTTTGAAACAAACGAATTTAAGATCGGACCTTGCGAAGGGTGAGTGTGTGACCCTAAATCATTCCCATTGTATTATATTGGGTAGTCCCCCGTAGGCTATCCAAACTCTCTATTTCGCTTCTACACTAAGAATTTGCACAGAAAGCTTGCCCGAGGACAAGCGTCAGAAAATTTAATGGACTTGATGATTAAATACTTGTTTCAGTGTAAGGCATCAAAATCCAAACGGCTGAAACAAAGCAAGAAATGGAGTATCATAATAGAAGAAAAAAATTATAATCTTACCTTAATTAGGGAATACAACACTCATTGGTAGTAAGGAAACTCATATATCTAAAAAGGATGGATTAGGCATCATAATCTCCATCAGATTCTAATCTCTTATCTTCTTTTCATTTATTAGCATGCTCTCATACATGAGAGCACCTTTTCTAATTCTTTTAACCTAGTAGAAATTTCTCTCCTCCTTTTCCGTTAATATAGGTCTAGTGCCAAACAATCTAAATCCTTGTATTCTTGATTTTTGGATCAATATTATTATTTATTTTCATACAGCTTCTCTGTCAAATATAAATTCACTTGCGAATTATTCAAAAAATATTCTATAACTCATTTTTCATTGGATTCTTCAAATGACGTAATTTGCAATAAATAAGATGCACTAAACAAATTTGTTAAATATGATTTAATTGCCAATGACTATAAAGTTTATGAAAAAATAATTTTTTTTATTGAATTATAAAATATATTTATTGG
The DNA here is from genome assembly GCA_019454045.1 of Zanthoxylum bungeanum. Taxonomy (NCBI): domain Eukaryota; kingdom Viridiplantae; phylum Streptophyta; class Magnoliopsida; order Sapindales; family Rutaceae; genus Zanthoxylum; species Zanthoxylum bungeanum. The sequence goes on from SKCR01000955.1 coordinate 13,720, forward strand.
CAGCAATTACATTTTTTTTTTGGAAATATTGGAAATCTCGCTGCCAAATCATCCGACTCAAAATTAAGTAGAGTAGGTAAAACCTCGACGACCAAATTCTAAACACTTTTCTACTAAGCCATTCCCCTTGGAGGCGGCAACACTTACATTATCAAAACATGAAAACTATAATTTCGAAGGAAAATTAAACTATAAAAAAAAAAAAGTGACATCACACAAATTGTCCAAGAAAATTTCAGTTGGCCGATATATATACTACTTTTTATATATGCTTGTTCTATGAACACTTCACTTTGACTGTTTTTCAAAGGGCTGGAATGAGGTAAAGAATCCTGAATTATCAAATGTGAAGTTTGGATCATATTCAGTATCATCAAAAGGAAAATCCAAGCCAACAGTTGGTGAATTTGTAGCTGAAGTACTAGGAACAGCAGCAGAAGCACCAGCAGCAGTAGTGGCACACCTGATGAGATGATCTCATTGAGCTCTGAGTAATGAGAAGAGCTTTGAAAATTATAATTTGTACTCCCAGATGCTTGAGGAGATATAAAAGAAGGCGAAAAATTTGCTGTGAAATTGGAATTTATTACCATTGAAGGTGAAGGTGAAGGTGAAGGGAAATGAAATGGAGGAAGGTTGTTGGGATTAATATCTAAATCTCTTGTGTCACAATTTTAAGGCCTTTTTTGAGATTCAAGAGTGCTTGTTCTGGTTGTTGTTGGGGCTCAATGCCAGTGTTTGGTTCTTGAGCACAAGTGTGGTTTCCTCTATAGGTTATTTCAAACACTGTGGGATCTTCATCTGATCTTTGCACTTGTTTTGTAGCCAAGCAGCCTTTGTCAATTTTGTGAGCACACCTGTAGTAACCCCTGTAAGAAAGAAATTTTCATATAATTTGAATTTGAAATTAAACTATAATTATATATCATTATATCAGATACATTTTCTATTTATTTAAGGACACAATTTCTTCGTATAAACGGCGGTCCTAAAAATTAAATAGGAAAAAAAATATACAAGTTCATAACAAAAAAATCGAGTAGTAATAAGAAAAACACGGAGCTATGTTTTGATCTTATATCCTCCTATTGTGATGTATATTATCCTTGTCATTATAAACTAAATCTATTGTACATTTTTTTGTACGTACAACTAACTAATAAAATTATAACATACAAGTTGTACATATTTTCGATGTTTAAAAAAATTTATTTGCATTAAAGCCAAACTCAATCTTTCTAATTATCTCATATATGCTTTGTAACACGAATAGTTTAACCAATGACAAGATCTTACTTTCTGGTATGTGACATGTTCAAATTTTATTTTTCAGATGACTATAAATTAAACACATTCTCTATAGTTACATTCTATAAAGCATATGTTGCTGTTAAAATCAAAATTTATCATTAAGTGTAAAAAATCCATTAATATTGTAAAAAATTACCTGGGATATTTGGCTCCAAGAATGTCTTTTTGTCCATATTTTCTCCAGCTAAATCCATCATCAAGCGACCCTTCTAATCCAGTCCCTGGAGTAACTCTCACTTTCTGTGTCCACCTAGGAAACGTTTAATGCATTTTTACAAAGGTGGTGTTCAATATAAAAGACTCTCACTATAAGTATAGTATGAGAAAAGTTCTACAGGTTTATAAATTTTAAAGTAAAGAGAAATTGTTCATTGGATATCATTTCTATTTATGCATTTTTATAAAGTTTGTGCTCAGTCACTACAAGCACGGTCTGATGAAGTTGAAGAGAGCCTACGCCTAGGACTAGTCAGATCTTGATATACACAAATTACAATCTTACTCATATTTTTCACATAGAATTAAGGTGTTTCCAGTCTCTGTGTGTATATATGTGTGCATGGAAAATTTAAGATCAATATATACAGTATATACCTCTTCTTCGAGCCATCTTTTAGCTCCTGAGGGTCTTTGACATCCCTGTCAGAGTCCTGATCACTCTGGGGATTCATGGTTAAAGAAGCTGGAGATTCGATTACCAGTCCTGACATCTGGGGATCTTGAGTTGATGATGATGAGCTTCTGAAGTTGAGCATGGAAAGTGATTTGTCATATGAAGATATAATATTTTGAACTAAAATTCCTCGAGCTTGATCATGTGAGGAGGAAGATGAAGGCGTGTTGAGTTGAATTTGAAGCTGCTTTGCTAGCTTCCTCCCTTGTGTTAGCTCATTTATCAAGTTGTTTTTCTCCCATTCTCCCATTTTTCCATCCATATTTTTAAATTTAAAAAACCCCAGAAAAAAAAAATCTAATAAGAAGTTGCTTTAGTTTATCGTGTAACTGAATTAATTAAAAAAAAAAAACTTAGTCACAGAAAGGAGAAATGGTGCATGGGATTTAGGAGGATGCCTGGGTCGTTTTTCAATGAAGAAAATTGAGAGGGAATGAGAGAAGTTTGACTAAGGAAAAAATGGGTAGATTTTTTTTCTTTTTGGTTCTTTATAAGACTGGTGACTGGTCTTTGGTCATACGAATGGTTCAAATGAATAACGAAATTCTGACCAATTCTTCGTTTTGGTATATACGTAAAACACTTATGTTTACACACAAATACACACCCCCTTACAATTTTTATACTGATTCTGTCGATCTTATTTTTGGAATCATATCATTTGAAAAATTCGGTTATATAACCGTGGTATCATATTTTTTATGATATACTTACAAAGATTATTCTTAATCATAAAAAGAAAATTAAAATATATTTAATTGGTGTGGTTTGATGATGTAGAATTCAGAGTCTAACTTTTAGGTTCAGGATTTAAATCTAGGAAATATATTTTTTGTAAAAATCTGAGATAATCTGAGATTTTATCTATTTCGCTTAAACTCGAAAGAGTTGGTTTAACGGTGAGATTTTTAACAATTAAAAAAAAAAAAAAAAAAAGTAGAATAAGAAGGTCAAACACGAAGCATTTATTAAGTATATGAATTGAATCTTCAAACCTACATGGTGCCGCTTATTTACAATACAATCACTGCAACTATTAATTATCAAAATAGTGATGACGTTTATGTGACACTAACTTTGGTCCTTTGCTACGTTTACTCCATCTCATTATTTTGATTTTTGCATCTTTTGATTTTTATTTTTACAAATTTTTATCATGATGATATGTAGATTTAAGCGATTTGATAATATTTTTACGTCTATTATTACACCAGGCTGTTAATTTTGCTATATAAAATTAGGATTACATCGTTGCGGGCTTATACCCCCTTCGCTCCAACAATTAGAGTTATATTGAATATAATCTGTCTATATATTTTTTTTTCTGCTCTCCTTTAATTAGTTTATGTAAGTTCATTTACTCAATAATTTTTGAACCTTTGCTTACGTTTATGCAATATTGTTGTTTTGAATTTTGATTTTGCAATTTTTTTTTTAAAGCATAAAGCATGGCGGTTTTCGACTTTTTTTTTTTTTCAATTGTTAGAAATCTCGCTGTTAAACCATCCATTCCGAGCTTAATCAGGATAGATAAAATCTCCGACTGTCTCACTCTTACAAGAAACGCACTCTCTGGATTTGAACATAAGACCTCAAAGTGAGATCCTGAATCCTATATCATCAAGCCAAAGGTACATAAAGTAATAAACATTTTATTTTACTGTTCAAAATATTATATTTTAATTATTTCGTGAGTTTCTGCATGGGAATCAGACAATTTTTTTGGTAGCATTCATGCATCAACCTTTTTTATGTTTAGCATTCATTCACAAACTCTGTTGATGTTTTTATATGTAATTACATGATAAAATTATTCTAAGGCTTCATTAATTGCTTATAAATTCAATGAGTCAACTTTTAATAGCCTAGTGACAAAGTAACATACATAAGACATGATTCATGAGACTCAGTAAATGATATTATGAGGAAAAGATTCAAGACTCAGTAAATGATATTATGAGGAAAAGATTCAAGTCATTTTCTGTGTCTGAATTTGGGTAGCAACTATTCAAAAGAAATTTAAAGAAGGGAAATGCTAACAAGTGCCCTTAGGGCACTTGTTAAGAATCTATTTAAGGAAATTTTTTATGGAAGAAATAAAAATTATTAATGATTTGACAAATTTTTATATTTCCCATAAAAATAATATCAAAACTTTCCTTTTATGGGTCTTAACAAGTGCCCTTAGGGCACTTGTTAGCATAACCCTTTAAAGAAAACGAAAAAAAATTATAAAATCTATTATTCCTTTAATCTTAGGATTAGGCATCAATTCAGAGTTAATTAGTCATTGTATTTTTAAATTGGGTTGTGCTTCAATTACGTTTTCTTATTAAGTGAAAAAAAAAAAAAAAAAAAAAAAAAAAAAAAAACTGATTTATGACGGGTGTGGTAAACTTTTTTGCCATTACTTGTGAAATTAATCAAAGAGGAATATAAATATTTGTTTTAGAAAATATTTACTATTGATGTAAGTATTTCTCTATTCTAGTGGATTTTGGGCTGGTAGCCGAGATACTCGAAGTGATTTTTTACTCGCACGAGTTTCCATTTTGTCACCAAAATTATTGTGTTGATTTTATTTGTCATTTTATTTTGTGTTATTGATTTTATATTTGACATTATACTATAGTTGTTTATAGTTAAAATTGCTTGTTGATAATTGATAGTAATAATATTTAGGAATTGTCTTAAAATATTGTGACTAATTCCACATAAAGTCAAAACTTAGGATAAATACGAAATTTCACAAACAAGTCTCTTTATTTAATTGTGAAGTTTTTATATTGGTATCTGCCAGTAGTAAAACATGATTATGATCAAATTTCATCCTTAATATTTATCAAGTTGTCAAAACATAAATACTCTTATATTCTTCCTAAACTTCAAATTAATTGTGCCTCATTTCTTTTAAATTTAAGATATTACAAAGATTTTTTTTAGTGGTTCGTTTTAGCCCCTTCACCAAATTTTCTTGTTCTGCCTTAAAGTTTATAATTTTTGAAAGGTATAAAATGGAAAAAAATCCAAATTAATTTTTCAGTTTATATTTCTCTCAAAATTCGAATTCGGATAAATAATTAAAAAAAATTACTTCAAAACAACTCCGTCAAATGGGAAGCACCCAAAGATTCAAAATTCAACATGAAACATACGGCGGCCGATCGATCATTTTCTTGGAAAAAAGCATGTCTTTTATGAACAAAAATGAACCAAACTAGAAGCAAGAAAATGATAAACATTTAGACTATACATTTTGGGTCTCTGAACAAAGAAAGAAAGAATGAAAGAAATTGGATTTGTAGAGCCGCAGTTCATGAAGGAGACTTCTAAACGTTTGTTTACACGATTTTGTTTTTTTAGATAAATGTGTTGAATCTTCTTGTTTAACTTAAATGGGTCAAGGACTCAACATGTGTCAATGTCATTAGTCACTGCTTTAATACTCTAATAGTTAATTAATTTTGGGTTTTTTTTTTGAATTGTTGAAAATCCCACTATCAAATCAACCGTTTCGAGCTTAAACGGAGCAGATAAAACCCCTGGTTGCACAAGTTCTTACAAGAAATATATTTTCTGAATTCAAACCCATAACCTCAAGGTAAAATCATGCACCACCAAGTCACGCCTCATTTACACTAATTTTGGGTCAATTGAAATGTCTTTAGTCCATGATTTTATTATTCTAATACTTAATTTAGATAGAAGAGGTTGTGAATATTTCTCAATAACTTATCATTTTTATTCTAAATTTAATTTAATCTCATTACAATTAAGAAATATAATTAATTGTTAAGGAAAAAAACACCAAAAATTAAAAAGATATTGATTAAAAAATTATTAGTAACACAAAAAAATATGAAAATAAAAGTCACTAAAAACCGTCTTCGTCAAACTAAAATCAATCTCATCAACATAGCCTATAAAATCCCAAAAGTTAAGCATCAAATTTAGGTATCTCCAAAAAAAAAAAAAAAAAAAGGAAAAGAAAAAGTAATTTCTCAAACATTAATACATTACACAAACGCCCATGCGAATTCTTAAAAAGAGACTCATATTGATAAAGAATAAAAAAAAATTACAAATTAAAATTAAAATTAAATTTCTTTATAATCGACAGACTTAATTTTTTTGGTCAAATTTAAGGATCCTAACTAATCGCATGTATCGACTCTCATAATTACCACTTTAACCCAAACCATAACATGCAAATCGTCAAGAAAATCATTTAATCAATCTTATTAAACCACAACATGTAAATCATCAATAAATTAATTCCAAACATCCCCGTCAATCTTATATCAAGATAAAACGTTTAATATGGACATCTCCACAAAGTGTGTGATACATACTTTAAATTTATTCAAAAACATGGATTACTAAATAAAATTACGCCGACTATTTATATTTTCACACTAATTCTTTTTTTTTTCTTAAAGAAAAAAGAAAAATGACATTAAGGAAACATAAAGAAATTAAACTACATCTTGTTGGTAGATGAAAACCTCCGCCATAGGACGAAGTCGCCCTAAGACGAAAGGAAAAACGAAGAGGAAGTAGGACGATAGGCCGAAGATGCGACGAAGAGCCTGGGACGACCAGACCATTGGTTAGAACGAAAACCCATGATGCGGTTACTCCCACGACCGTAGCAGTTGGAGGATTTTCCCTTCATAGCCAAGCAGTTGAGACGCACGGCTCAGCGGTTACAAACACGATCTTACAGTTGCAAGAAAACACTGGAACCGCCTGAAACAGTTAGCAAGTAGCACTATAAAGGCCTACCTACACCAAGAGTAAAAGCCCCCGATCAAATGAAGACTCAAATGGATATATTTTTATTTTTCATTTCTTAGATTGTAATATTAGGACTGTAATTTGTGTGCTTGCGCCCCTTGGAGGCTTATTCATTTAATCAAACACACATTGCTGGGACTTTGTCTCAGGAGGTTTGAACCTTACATGTTCTTCTTTCTTCACGCATAAAATGACGGATGTTCATAAAAGTGTTAGCCACTCCTCGGCCCGGCGGAAAGTCTGGACACAATCTCCAAATTAGGCCAACCAGATTACAGGATTCGGTACAAAATCCAGAAGCCGACCACATCAGATACGCAGCCGACCACATTAGGTCGGGAAGGCAGATCAAGTCCATCCAGTCTCTGGAGCGGTGTGATAAGTTCGGTTAGCTCAGGCCAAGACAGAAGTGGTTGTGGGAAGCTCAACAAGTCGTTTGGCCGACCACTTAGCCACCGACAGAAGCCTTGAGATTATAATTTCCCTTTACACATGTCATCTCCCGGAAGCACCCACTAGGCTATCATCATTACTAAAATACGTGTGACAGTGAAGAGTCAGATTGATGCGATGGGATGTCAGAGGGCAGGTTTACTTTCGGCAAGAGCATGCCTAGGGCAGAGAGCTCATTAAATCAGGCAAGTGCCACGCGGAAGATTCTGCAAGATATGAACAGCCACTGCCTCATTTTTAGTATGCTTATATTGTAAAAGGGGAATTCTTTTTGTAACACCACACTCACAAAAACAGCTCGGTTCTCACGCTAGCCGACCACCAAATAGGTCGGCCGAGCACATTTCAGTAATAAAACACCATCCGTTTTGTGCCCGTGGACGTAGGCTGGATTCACTCCGCCGAACCACGTTAGCTCCCTGTGTCAATCTGCGTGCTCTTCTCCTTCTATCGAAGTTTGCTTTTGGTTTTTCCTATAACCAAATAAATTCACTGCTGAATGAAGGTTAAATCCCGGGAACAATATTCCCTTATTATCCCTGAGACGAAAACTAGCCGTCATCAATAATGTACGGGAAAAAAATCATAGGTAAAACATTTTTTCTGTAATATATAATGATATATTAACGCCATTCAATATTAACATCACCGGTTGGAATCTTATTCACCTGTTAAATAAAGGGAAAAAGACTATTAGACACACAATATTTAAGGAAATTAAACATAAAATCTCTAATATTTCAAAATACATACAATTTCATATTTCTTAACATATTTTATTTATTTTTATTAAGCACATTTTGGTTCTTTAGTTAAAATGCACTGAAAGGTGCATATATAATAATATTAAATATAAATATTTGTGTGGGTGGGTCTTATATGTAAAAAAAATAAAAATAAAATTCAATATTTGCACAGTGAATCTCATGTAGATAAATAGAGGTTTCATTTAATTATTTCCTCATTTAATTCTCACCAAATCATTTATATTAAGAGAAAAAATATTATTTCTTCTTAAGAGTTTGTGTGAGAGTTGTAATTCTAATATTCTAAGAGAATGTTAGATTGTCCACTCCTTATATTTAGATAGAAGTAAAAAAAATTCCACTATAGTGAAATCCTTCTACATTTGTCTGTGAATGTTTCCATCATATTGAGGATTTTATCACGTTAAATATATATATCATTGTATTATTTTTATTGTTAATATTTATGATATGCTAAGCCTCATAATTATTATTGTATTCTTATGTGGTAGGCAACGCCTCCTGACTTGACAATTATTCTCAATTTTACTTTACTTGCATGTCAGCTTCAGCCCACGATCTCTTAACAGTTATATCGGTGCTTCAGGTTCAGGGTCTGTTCACGGAGAGTGTTCACATATATGGTATAATTAGGGGTGGGTGCGGTTCGGTTTGGTTTGATTTTTACTAAAAACCGAACCAAATCATATTTTACGGTTCGGATTTTTTTACCTCTCAAACAAACCATTAAATAACGGTTTGGTTCGGATTGAAAATTTTTTAACCAGCGGTTTACGGATTGGTTCGGTTCGGTTTTACGGATTATTATATTTAAAACAATTTTTCATCCACTTAAGTGAAGAAAAAAAAAACTAGTCTATCAAAAAAAAAGGGTATGAAGTGCTAGGGTGTAAGCTGTAACTCCAGGGAACACATGCACTCCATTAAGGATTGGAAACTGAGGCACAATTAATTCTTGTATTTTTTAAGAATTACCTTGAATAATGATGCTACCATCATTCTAATTAAGAGACAAATCCACATCTTACTTTCAAGAATAATGATGCTATCATAAAATAAAAAATTTAAGAATAAAAATATTAACAAATAAATTGAAGAATAAAAGTATTAACAAAAAATATATTACCAAAAATTTAAGAATAAAAGTATTAACATACTAATAAAAAGAAAACATAGAAAAAAATTAAAATACAAATACAAATACAAATTTTTTTTATAAAAAAATATATAATTTTTTTAATTATAATGGTTCGGTTCGGTTTGGGGTGGGCCAAACCGAACCGCAAACCGAACCGTTAGAAAAAAAATCGTAAATTCGGTCCGGTTTGATTCGATTTGCGGTTTAGTTCGGTTCGGTCGGTTTTTTTGCCCACCCCTAGGTATAATTGATGGGGGCAAATCAGGGAGGAGCAGCGGAATGAGCGCGATTCAGGCGAAATCGTAGTTTAAAATTTTTAAACTTACAAATAAATTATTCAATATCCAATATTGATAATTTATTCATATTTCACCTAAGCATATTTACTCGATATCATATAATGACATAAATAATATAGAAACAACATCGCGAAATTTTTGTGAAAATAACTTTTTTTTTTCCCGTAAAATAGCATAAACGCGTTTCCGCCGAACCGACCGATCAATGTACATGAGGACTGCCCAGGTCAGCCCCAAAAATATTTGGACAGTTCGTGTACTGCCTGAACAGTGCCCAATTCACTGTTTGGGCAACTGTTACCCGATAACGCCGTTTTTCACCGTTTTCGCCTATTTTCACTCCGAAACAATTAAATATTTTCTTGGGGAAATTAAAATAACCAATTTATTCTAATTACTCAATAAATAAAACTGATTTTTATTTGAAAAATCATATTTATCATTAATTATCGTGAGACCCCTAAACTTTGTATTTTGATCATTTTAGTCCTTAAATTATCAAATATATATTTAAGCGATTCCAAATCAATCCCAAAATGATTTATACATGTCTAATACATGAAATCAGAAATTATAACAAAAATCCAGAAATTTTCCAGAATTACCGAAACAACCCATGAACTTTTATTAATTACAATTTGGCCCATTTTATTTAAAACACATCAAGATCAAATCCAATCAATCTCAAATTTATATACATCATATATAAAATCAGAATATGTAACATATATGAAAAGCCCCAAAATTGGATTAGGTTTAGAACCATAATTTCATAAATTACTCCGATTAATCAATTTACACTAAATTGAATAAATTCAACACTTTAATCAATCCAATACCACACCAATCAAGTCTTACTATCATGAAACAACTCAATAACAATTCTAGGTTAATTATGAATGACTAAGCAACTCTAGAATGACAACATGATTACTAATTAATCATAAGAATGCTTAATAACCATTTATAAGCATACTTAGTTCATACACACATGCAACATCTTTCCAACAAGTTTCCAATCAATTAATTTACATAATTAAAGAGTAGAGAAAATTCTAAGCAACACATGTTGAAGCTTAGAATCATGGAAACAATTTTCAAGTTGAAAGAAATGAGAAAATACTTACAAAAACACAATTCTTTTTAGTTTTTCTCTCAAACTTTACTTAGTAAAATATTTTGAAACTTGTCTAAATGTAAAAAATGAAACAAAACCATTTTTTTAAACAAATTCCCACTTCGTCGAAAATTACAAGAAATTAAAATAATAATTATTTAATTTTTGTTCATTTTTTATTGGCACACATTTTGTTTAATAAAGTAAATACTTAACTTTAATAAAGCAAATCAAAAATGTGTTCCAATGGCATCATACCATTTCCAACTTTAATAAAGCTAAAATCATTACAAAAGATATTTACTTTATTAATTAATTTAATTATTTAACAATTAAATAATTAAATAATAAATATAATATCTCATATATATGTATTATATTTACATTAAATCTCAAATACATATATTAATGATATATATCAAATATCACAATTTGATATTTTATTAATTGTTTTAATAAAATCAAGTATTGAATACAAATATATATTAATACGGAAATGATTGTTAGGTCCTGATCGCATGTATTTTTCGTTTAACCATTAAACGAGTTATAAATAATCAGTATTATTCATAACAGTTGCCTTAGTGCCCTATGAGTATATTTCATTATTGAGACTCTTTAGATTCAGACATATCTGTCACAAAATCCAATTTCGTTTCCATAATTCACACACCCATAAATTATGACGACCACAGATAAACTCGCTAAATCATACAAGTCGAGGTCATTGCATATGTATAATCCATCTGTCACAAGTATCCGGATTATCCTAGAGATATGGATACAAACGTCAAATCTCTATAGGTATAATCGTGTCGACGTATATATTAGCAATCTTCTAAATAACACTCGGAACTTACTTCTGAAGTATACCACATCCATGGATTTAACAGATTGCTAATCATATAATGAATACCTATGCCTTGTACACATGACTGCCGAATCCTATCTTGATACACACAGGATATCATGAGCATGAGTCCACACCCAACGAACACGTGGAGGTCTGATCTAAATATATCGGTGACGTGACTACCATCTAAGTGTGGAGGATAACTCATATATCCACAGTAGTATCTCAAGTCAAAGAATCATTATGTTACTCAACCCAAGAAGATTCCTATTGACGTTGGTGTACCATCTATTAGGTAATCTTCGATGAGTCGTTCAATATTTATCAAATAAACACCTACACGTCTATACGAGTCTCCCGAGACTCATGATTCATTTGGATAAACCATCGGACCAAGTCCGATATACGACATGTACTGGTCTCAACAGATTTACTAACCAACCCGTCTCAGTAAATCTTGACCAGTAACTTAATTTGATAATATATTGCTAATAGTGACGCTTTCCAATGTCCATTACAAGCTACGTTGTAATTGGACACTACATTATATATTATCGGGTCTTTGTCTTATATATATCACTAAACATAATTTAGTTTCAATCTAATGAATTAGATCGATTATATATAACAAAGACAATAGGTGCAACCATAAATAAGTAATATTATGGAAAAATATATTGTTTGTATTCATGAATCGGACATAAATACGATCTGGATTGGCTCTCCGAGCACCAACCCTAATAATAATACTATTCACATATACATACTATTCATGTATATGGTACTTTTTATATATACGATACTATTTATGGTGAAATAGTAAAAACCGATTCAAGTGAGAAGTTGATCGTCATCAGAAACATAGCAAGAAAGATAGAAATTGAGAAGTTCAACAAGAGTAATTTTTCCCTATGGAAATTTAAACTAAAATCAATCTTGAGAAAAGACGATTGCTTAATGGTAATGGTGAGAGACTAGATGGAATGACTGATGAAAAATGGAAGGATATGAATGACAGGCGCTATGGACAACTTGTATCTAGCCTTATTAGATTATGTGTTATCCAAACTTTACAGAGAAGAGGACGATAAAATCTATTTGGAATGCACTTACCAAATTGTACGAGGTCAAGTCACTACACAACATGATTTTCTTGAAGATAAGACTTACACTCTTCGAATGAGTGATTCCACATCCATGACAAATTACATAAAATAACTTGAATGCACTATTTTCCCAACTCACTGTGTTGGCTTATATAGTATATCTATAAATGAACGTGCGAAAATTCTATATCAAAGTCTATCTGATTCGTATGATCAACTTATCATCAATTGGATAAGTAATGTTGTCACTGGTAATATAATTTTTAAAGAAATTGCAACTGTTGCTCTGAAAGATGAGTTTATGGGTAAAAATAAGGAAGACATATCATATGGTTCACAACAAGCAGAAACATTATCGATGACAAGAGGGAGATCAATGAAATGCGGCTCAAGTGAGAGTCAAAACATTGATAGATTGAAATACAAAAGTAAGAAAAATATTAAATGTAACAATTGTGGAAAGAAAAGGCATGTCAAGAAAAATTGTTGGAATCTGAAGAAATGTACAGAAAAAGCTCATGTTGCAACAAAATTTCAAGGATGTGTTGCAAGTACTTTTGATGAAGGGCAACCCGTAAAATACCCAAATTTGAATTAGTTATACTTATAATTTGAGAATATGCTTAACATGAAAGTTGTAGGTCTATATCTAAGATTTCTGACGGTAACAAGATCACTAAAAATGAACACATGTAGCGCAAGTTATGACCGCAATACCAAGGGCTATCCATGAATACGATTGAGATAAACGAATACTGAAACTGTAAAAATTAAACCGAATTTTTGAAAATATAATTTTACGAATACGAACTCACGCATGCATGATTTTATGACCATCGTGATCGTGTAGTAGAAACTAGGGTGTTATAACACCTTTATAAGTTTTCAATTTGATTTTGGATTTTGAATTTTATGAAATAACATGACTCATGTTTTAAAAAATCACTAAAAAAATATATATTTTTCAGTTGAATTGATTTCAAAAAGTATTTATCCATTGCATTGTAATTTCTAAGAATTGTATTCTCGTTCGAATGAGGTAATTTCTCGTTCGAATGAATGCAGACTTGATAGAGTCTAGATTGATCGTTCAAACGACCAAAAGATTCGTTCGAACAAACATCATTCGAATACTGAAGAATGAATTTCCATATATTTATACAAAGTCCATTATCTATTTTGGTCGGAGTAATTATCCCTGCACCCACACAGGGGCGCTGGCCCCTCATATTAAATCAATACTATGGATTTGGTCCCTCAATAAATACTTAGAAAAATTCTAATAATAGGGATCTTCTTAAACGAAACTCAATTATCTGCTTTGAATATTGATGACACTAGGTCTACTTTCCTATATAGATTTGTTCCATGAGAAAGCTTTGTTAGGTAGCTTGATGATAATGGAGATAAACTCAAATCACCTATATAGACAAGGGCCCAATCCCACCAATACCCAAAACATACAATTGAACATGGTTTTGTTCAATTAAAGGAATCTCTTCACCTTCAATATCAACCGCATCATATTATACTTCATACTTACATATATTTTTGTCCTCTAACTCATCTGGTGCTGTCATGTGGTACTAGAGAAATTAGAGGACAATTATATTGAAGTCTATATTTTAATTAATATTTATATTAAGTCACCATTTTAATTAATATGAATTTTCATAATATATTGAATTTAATCAATATTTATGATACGTTATATTTCCACATATTTCGATATTTACAACGTATTTAAATTAATGATTATGATATATTGAATTTTCTACAAGATTCACATATATTTTTTGTATTTCATGTATCTCATCATGATTATATGCATATATAAATAGATATACAAGATAAAATTATAATATCACACTTTTACTTTAATATACGACTTTATTTAATGAGATAATAGCCTTAATTCGACGGATTAAACCGGCTTTGATAAATGCTACCTATCTTTTGTTCATTTTTGGAAGAAGAAAAAATCGTAACAACGCGCGGGTTTATATATATATATAGTTAATTATACAATTGAATCAGCACGATAGAGATTGTCATGACGACCATTCAAACATTGAATTAATTAATTTATTTCCATTATGTTATTGAAAACTAAGACCAACAATTTTTTGTTTCATTTTTTCCAGCTTCCTTTTTATTCCAATTTTCAAATGGCTATAATCAAGCGACGTAAAAAATTGGGAGACCACCATAAGTACCCGGATCCGGCAAAAAAAAAAATTGTAAATATCTAACATCCAATCAAAACCCCACTCGTGTAACAAAAATCATCCATTAAACCCGACAAAATATCTTATCGTCCACTACAAAGCTGCCACGCCAGCT
>SKCR01000956.1:0-28614 GCA_019454045.1 Zanthoxylum bungeanum
CTGGCTCTCGTTTTCTCGATGTTATTACGTCAATTTGAATTAAAATACAGCCAAAATCTTTGAAACCAAACACTTTCGTGAATGATTAAACCTAACCTGAAAGGACTTTTAAGTCTAGCACAAGTGTTGTGGCTGCAAATGATTAGGTTCCGTTTAGTGTTACGATTAAAAAAAATGGTGATGAACAAATATTGGTTTATATTGGATGTTATAAAATCTTGATTTATGTTTTAAAAAATAATTACTGTACGTTTTTCTAATATTTTGATAGTAGATAAAATACTAAAAATTTAACTTTTACAAAATTCTATTTTTTTAAAAAAGAAAAATTGAAATTAGTAATTATAATTTCTTATTATTAATCAAACACATAAAAACTATGTTTTGAACAAAAATATAATTTGTTTAGTTAGGTAGATTAGGATTAGGATTTTAAAAATTGAATTATTTGTTTAGTTAGGTAGATTAAATAAATCAATCTTATTTTTTTTTCCTTAACTTGTTAACTTCAAGCATTGAAATTTTGTTTATACTGAATACTTTTTTTTTTGGAAACGTTGTAAACTCCATTATCAAATCACTCGATTCAAACTTAAGCGGAACAAGTAAAACATTTGCTGTTTTAGGCTCTTACAAGAAATACACCTCATAAACTCAGAACCTGCCAACCAAATCCTAAGCTATTTTGACATCAAATCATACCCATTGGAGACAGTACTACCGAATACATGTTAACTAGTTTTTATCATTTTCAATCTCGGCAGTTAAATTGGAAATCAAAAGTAATTCATTTCCGATTTACGATTAATCGAAGATTAATTGGGAATGATAATTTTGACATTCGCATGAATGATAATACAAATATTCAAAACTCATCTATGAAAATCCTCAAAAATCACTAAAAATCATTTATTTATGATAAACATGACTAAACAACTTACAAGTCTTCAGTCAAGTCGATATGAATATGGACAGTTTTGATATAAATAAAAAATATTATCCGTATTTAAGGAATTGTAATAAATTATGGATACCGGTGTTAATACTCTTGTAATAATTCAATAAAACAAAATATGTTTTCACTATTTTGTAAATCGTCAATCAAAACTCTAAAAAAATATTGAAAATTTTAAAAAATAAAAGAAATTTTTGAAATCATGTGATTTTTTGTAAAATTGAAAATCGATCGATTAATCAAATAAAATAACTTGAAAATCGTCATCGGACTTAAGCGATCAAAATCAACTGAATCAAATTGCTTAAATAACAATTAATCCGCATTTAAACTAGATAGTTTTCAATTATGTCTACTGAACATATATAATTGTTTTTGTATTTAAAATATAGGCTAAATAAAATGATATCAGACTTCAGAACACAACAAACTAAAAACACCATTTTCATTCTCATTTTTGTTATTTGAAAATACAAATTGAAAAACAATATCGAACAAGCTGTAATTGGATTTTATTTTACATTCATTTATATTTTTTTAATTTAATTTTTTTCCCAACCGGGGTGGAGAAATTTGGGTAGTTAAAAAAGGAAATTATCATTTTACGCACAAAAAAATGGTTTATGTATGAAAAAATCTGAAAATTTTAATAAATTGAATTTTACATCCAAAATTTCAATTAGTATACTAATTTATATTTTTTAGGTGTAAATTCGTGCACTAACTATAACTTTTTAGGTGAAAATTAGCATGTTGATCATCCGAATGGTTATTATATTTTATTACTAAACTTAAGATAAAATAATGATTGAGTTGCGAATTTTGAAATACTATATTTTACTACTAAACTTATTACAAAATACTAATTTCCTACTTTCCCGTTTTAATCTATAATTGAGAGTTATATTTTAATATTAAATAAAGATTAAATAACGGAGGATTAATATAATATTAGTAGTAAAAATGTAATATTTCATTATTCACAATAACTAATTATTTTTATAAAATAAATTTAATAATCAAATATAAATAACCTTAATTAGAAAGTCTGCTGAGATGAACCTATTTGAAAATCTGACATATCTTAAAATATATATCATCTAAAAATGAATTTTAATAATTTTATTGGGTGAGAAAGTGAAATTAATTTATGGGGTGAGATAGCAAAACAACCCGAGTACTAAACTAATTTTTTATTTATTTTGGGAGGTCATGACCTAATCCTACAACTGAAATAGATATTTAATTAGTAAATATGCGCCCATAAAAATTTTATTTAATTGAATTGATTAATTTTGATCGATCCGATATAGGAAAAAGGCAATACAAAATCAATATTTTGGATTTTTTTTTTTTTTTTTTAAATGATTGAGATTATCTCTAAAGAAAATATAGAAATTTTATATTTTATATTTTTAAAAAATAAAATAAAATTACACACCTATGTGTCTCCGTAAAGACTCAAACTCACTCCTTTAACCTAAAGAGTTTTATATCAAAATAAAGAGATATTTAAGGATGGCAAGATTATTTAGAACTGGCCCATATCTGCAAAAATCTCTAGATCCAAAAAAATAAAAATATGGATTCGGATTTGAGTTTAATTTCCGCACAGATCCAGAAAAAATAAAAATTTAGATTCGGAATTGAGTTTTAATGATCCGGCATGGATCTGAATTCACGTGAATTTGAAATCGGGTTATCCGAATCCGAAAATAATATCAAAATTAATTAAAATTACTTTTATGATTTTATTATATTTTTAGATCTAAACTTGATTATTTTTTATGGATTTTAAATTGTATTTGTTGTTTTGAATATTAAATTGATATTGTTTAATTATGGATGTTATTTTATTTTATTTAAAATATTTAAAATTAAACAATCTAAAATAAAAATCTATATTTTTTATGAATCCAAATATTTGAAAAAACTTACGGATATTATTAACATTCGAATCAGATCCGCATTTTATCATCCCTATATTAGGTTAGTTATGCAAATTTTTCATTTTTATCTTTTTCTTAGAAAACATCAATTTCCCCAAATTAACATTAATTTTCAGCATTTTTCATCCTACTAAATATATTCTAACTTAATAAATCATACAAAACTAACATATCAACAAAATTCAGCCAATAAAACCATAATAAACCATGTAAATCATATAATGATTGGTTCGATCTTTCTCTTTAAAAAAAAAAAAAAGGAAATGTGTTGGTTGTTGTGTAATTAAGGGTAAATTAGAAAGAATGTGTTATATTTTATCATAAATATATTTCTCAAAATGTGAGTTAGTTTTGAAAATGATAAAAGTTCAAGGGTCAATTTACAAATTTCCCTTAAGTTTGATTACTCTTAACACCCGACAAATTCCAAAGAAGACAAGATTTCAAATGAAAATTACATATAAAATATACATATAAACGAAATATTGTAGGTTTCATTACAAATTCTAAACTCTTTACTTATTCGTTCGATCCATCAATTTTGATTTTTGAATTAATTTTAACACTAACCTAAACCAAATTTACAGTAACATAACATTAATTAGGAGTGACAATTTATATCAGAATTTGTTTATTCGTTCGATCCATCGTATTTTGATCCAAAATTTACCGAAAGTCGCCAGAAAGTCACTGAAACATCGTCAAAGAGTCACCGAAAAGTTACCGACGGTCGCCAAAAGCTGCCAAAAACCACTGGTTTTGGCTGAAACGCCACCAATAGTTGCCAACAATTCGTCGACCGTCCCCAAAGAAACGGTGGTGACAATTGTTATTTTTCTCCATGTGGTCACCATTTGATGTGACATGTATTTTTTTTTCACAAGAATTATCAAACATTAACCCAAAACATTTGGCATTCTTAAAAAGTATTTTTATAATATAAAAAGGAGTGCCCAACCGTCGTTGAATTGTGCATGATTTGATAATATATGGTTCATAATCTAATCTTGAATTCATGAATTCGAGTGCAGAGAGTATGTTTCTTGTAAAAGTCTGAGACAATCATAAATTTTACCTATTCTATAAAAACCCGAAATGAATGATTTAGTGATAAAATTTCTAAAGATTAAAAAAATAAAAAATTATATTATTTGCACCTCTCAGGTCCAAGATCAAACAGGAAGATTTTTTTTTTTTCTGTTCTTATAATAGAAGGAGAAATGGATTAGTAATTATCTGGTAAATAACAAGTGATCATGGCCTCATGGGCACATAAATAAGCTAATTGATCTTGTAGTAAAATAAAATTTTGCAATCACTTAAAAGGGAGAAAATCTTTGGTGCAACAGTAGTACCATATCATCCATGCAACAAGCCAATCATCATTTGCCACGCGTGCTAAAAAGTCAAAAAACAACTAAAAAATAGGAAAAAAATTAAACATGTTATTTTTTAATTAGTTGGTGGTACCACGTCATCCATATCACTGTTGCACCAAAGATTTACTCCTTAAAAGGGGGTAACTTCATTAATAATCATTATCTTGTTGAAGTTGAAGTTGAAGTTGAATATAACATCAATTCCTCACCTAATTCATAAGGGCTCACTTAACTTTCATTATAACTCAGTAGTGGGACATTATATTTCCATATGGCCAAACTTTAAAATTGCAACTACTTACTACAATGCAGCCACTTATAGTGTGCCAACTATATCGGGTTGCGGAAAAATTAATATAAGACTTGAATTCAGTGTTGAGTTAAATAAAATTTAATATGACTCGATTTAATATTATATCCAAATTCATGATTATATTATAATTTGTTTTTCCCATTATTTTGATTAAAATTGTTCCATCTTTTGTTAAAAAAAATAAAATAAAATAAAATAAAAATGGTAAAGCAAAGCTGGACATGGAAGCTAGCTGCCACCCAATTGAATGATAAAAGTTGCATGCGTTTGCCTTTATTGGTTCCATGTTCATATGAGGCTTCCCTGTTGCAAATGATGGACTCTCTTGTCCCCAAGCGGTGTGGCTTGGTGGTGTAGCGTCCAGGATCTCACCTTGAGGTTCTGGGTTCAAATCCAGAGGGTGCATTTTTTGTAAGAGCCTGTGACAGCCGGTGATTTTACCTGCGCCGCGGCTCAGAATGAGTGATTTGATGGCAGGATTTCCATCGTTTCCAAAAAAAAAAAAAAAAAAAAAAAAGGACTCTGTTCTGTTTCTATACCATATTCATTTTCTCATCATCACTGAGTTTTGGGAACATGGCATGTGACTCCCTTTTTCCTCTACTGGGGCTGTCTGTCTTCAACATTTGATTTGAGGCATTTAGTTAAATCCAACAATATTATTTGCTATTACTTTGAAATTTAATCATTGATTTAATTCAAATTTATAATAAATACTCAAAATTAAAAAAAAAAACCTTAAATTAATACAATAATATATATATAAGGGCGAAGCCAGTATATTTTTTGAGGTGGGATATTGTAATCGGTTGATTTCCTAATATATACGAGATTTCCTCATGAATATACACCTGATCCAACTAAGAATGAGGTATATCATTATAGAGAATCTCGGTTCTCTCATCCAATATTTAAGTTGCAAGATTTTTGATTAAAAACTAATGTATTTTCTCAACCACTTTAAGAGAAAATGAGCATAATCTCCCTGATATTCGACAAAATTAATCGAAACTCTCATTATATTTAAAAACTAAATAAAACATCATATTATTAACCATTGATTTAATTCAAATTTATAATAAATACTCAAAATACTTAAATTAATACAATAGTATACACATGGGGGAGGACAACATGTTCTTTGAGGTATGATATTATAATTTTTAAGAATTTATTTTATAAATTATATTTTTATTATTTACTCAATATTATCGGTTCATAAAAAAATGAGAGAATTGGCCCTAACATACAAATGAGGGAGTAAGCTGATCTCCTAACATATAAGAGACTTTTCGTAAATATACACCTCTAAGAATGAGGTATCATTTTGAAATTAGGATTATCTGTTTTTTTTAAGCTTATTCTATGATTCATTAGTGAAAATGTAGGGTTAAAATTTGAAATACTATTTATTAACCACAAATTCACGATGAGGCGTTGATCCAAATAAATTTTGCTCAAGAGAGGCTTAGATTATTGAGAATTCTGGTTCTCTCATCCAATATTTAAATTGCAAGATTTTTGTATAAAACTAATGTATTTTCCCAACCAACATAACCTCTTTGATATTTGACAAAATTAATCGAAACTCTTATGATGTTTAAAAACTAAATAAAATCTCATATTGTTATAATAAAACCCCATGATAGTAGGGTTGACAGAAAATCATGTATCTCGATCAGGATCCAGTCTCGTTTAAAACGAGATTTGTGATGATTTTTCATCATGAATAAAAATTTCGATCAGGATTCGGATCAATCGTTCCGAAGAAAAAATCGAACCGGGATTCATGACGATTTTTTTTGTCTAAAATCCCAAATTTTAAGTCCTCCGAATCCCGATCTGGATTCAGGATTCTATACTATTTGGTCTGCGATTTGAGATGATTTTTTTTATCACAATTCACATTACCGGTCGAGATTCATGGCGATTTTTCATTCCGAATAATAATCGGGATGAGACATGATTAGACTTGATCGGAACGGGGCGTCCCAATTGTCATCCCCACCTAATAACTTTAGAGAAAGAGAGAGTATTTTTGAAATGTATGAAGTTTTGTTTAGTTTTTAAATATCATGTGAGTTTCGATTAGTTTTGTCAAACTTCAGAGATGATTATACTCATTTTCTCTAATATAGAATTATGACAATTCTTCTTTAGATTATAGTTTTACAATATGATCTGTTAGGATAAAATGGATATGAAATTTAATATCCTATAAATCACGCCATAGTCATTCTACTATGCTGGCGCCATACGAATTTTTCACGCTACAATATCAAAAAAAATACACGATGTTGACGGGTGATTTTCGTCCAAGGGATAGTTTCGAGATAACCCTCCCGAGACAATTCTCCTTCAATCTTGAATTTGTTTGGTTATGAGAGACCAAAAGCAAACGCGATAAAAGGCGAAAAAGTGCACACAAAGTCGACAATGAGAGTTTTAACGTGGTTCGGCGGAGCGAGTCATGCCTACGTCCACGGGCACACAGTGGTGAGGGTTATTTTATTACCGAAACTAATTCGGCCGACCTATTTGGAGAGAGGTCTGAACGAAACCGAGCTGTTTGCCTTTCAAGTTTTTACAAGTGGTGCTCATCCTCCCTTTGTTACAAGTTTCACTATCTATTTTTTTCTATCTCTTACAAATGAATTCAACTTCTCTTTATATATTCAAGAGTTACAACACTGTTCATCTAACTTTATGACGTTTCCCGTGTGATCTCCAACTGATTGACGGACTCTTTGTCCCAAGACTGTCGTCGCCGAAAGCAAGCATGTCGTCTGACGGCCTGTCACATCAACCTTTTTTCTCCATTCTCCCACGCAACAATAATAATGCCAGCCTGTAAAGAGCCTTTGAATAATGACATGTATCGGAGGGAAAAGTCCAACTACTCTGATCTCACGTCGGTCTTCAAGAGGTCGGCCAAGTGATCTGTCGAGCTGCCCAAACTATTCATGTCCTGACCCGAAATATCCGAACTCATCAACCCGTTCTCGGAGGTGGGACATAACCAAACCGAGCTTCCGGTCTAATGTGGTTGGCCTCGATTCTGATGTCGTTAGTGTCTGAAATTTGTATCATGCTGTATCCTTTGGTCGGTCACACCCGAGAAACTAGACCCGAGCAAATCTGGGTCGAAGAACAACATATACCCTATGAGCATTGATCCTCCGTACGAGGAGACTTCCCTCTATGCCCTTGCCGAACTGTTCAGATACCTTAATCGCAGAAATCTCCATCAACACACGACATTATATATATATAACGTTGTGCCCGTACGTCCTCATGAAAAATTCATGTCAATGTTAGAAAATTTATACCATGTGATATGTGTAGGTATCCTATCTATCTATCTATCTATTTATTTATTTATTATTATTTAGTTTTCAAAATTTATGCAAGTTATGGGCTTAATTTCACTAAAATCATGTAACAATCGAACCCCAATTGCTGGTCTAATATTGGAGAAGATTGAATTTTGGGTTGCTTTAAATGAACCTGAGACCCATAGCTCTGAGACTTGGACTATATTTTGTTTGCCTGCAATTATACAGCAACAAGTTGTCCTCTATACCCTCTTGAATCTTTCTTTTATCTATTAAATTAATTTAATCTTTTTCTATTTCTATTTTAATCATTAACACTCTTCATGAGCTTTCGATCTCGATACAATACATTTATACGCCATTCCTGTTTCTAAAGAAATTAGATATTGCTGTTAAACTTCTGACAAGAACAAGATTAAATATGAATCATATATATTTTGTTATCATTTTTCTTGGGTATTGTTTCTTTTGCTCCATGAAATTACCAGAAACATATTTTCTGAATTCGAACCCAATGCATCAAAATAAGATTATGAGTCATAAACTACCAAGTAACGTTTCTTGGAGACTTTTTTGATCCAATCCACTCATTTAATTTGTTCGGATTATGAGTTTTAATTTTAAAAAATGTGGATGACCCGACCCAATTCGATTTTATAAATATTTATAAGTTTATCTCGATAATTTTAATATTTATTTATTATTTTTAAATTTACTCCTAAATATTTAACTTATATTAAATAATTCTTTATTTACTATTCGACTTGCAATAGGTCTCCTTACTTTTAGAAAAGGAGGTTTGTCTTTTTCCTTTGTCTGACCCCGTACGGATCGTCACTAAAAATGACATGACCCGAGCCATCAAATAAACATCCCCGAACCAATTAATGGTAATGTAAATTATCTCTCTTAGATTATTATTTTTTTAATAAAAAAATTATCATTTTTTCATTTGAAATTTAGTTAATATTCGAAAAACCCTCAATTTTATATAAAAACATCATATGTCCATTCAAAATTAGTAAAAATGGTTATTTACCATCTAAAATTTAATAACTTTTCAAAATATAATTGATGTTTGAAAAAACACTCGCGGAAATTTTATAATATATCCACCTGAAATTTAACTGATATTTGAAAAAACACTTAGCTGACAATATTTATTTTTCATAATCTTGAATATATACATATTTCATTTTCTTAAAATTGAATATTTTTTCGAATATTAATTAAATTGCTACTAAAATTTATTAGCAGAGTTATTGCCAGTAGTAATCAATTGTCAACTCACCAACCTGTTGGGAGTGTTGGTTCCAGCATGGCAACAACACTTGATGATAATGCATTAATACAAGTCAAAAATATGTACAGTAAAAGTGGTGTAATAATAAACATAAATAGAAAAAATGAAAGCAGAAAATAGAGAACACACTCAATTACTCAAGAGACCACCAAATAATAATCCCCCCCCACCAATTTTGCCACATTGAATGCAGCAGCAGCCTCATTTGCACAAGATTACAAGCAAACCCATCACATAATCTTCATTCATTCAATCCAAGAAAATGGAGAAGAGCTGGCTTCTAGCTCTAGCTGTGGCTGCTTCTCTCCTCTTTAAGCTTATAGTTCCAACAGAAGCTGTTTCTTTTGGTGTCGGTGGTGGTGTTGGTATTGGTATTGGCGGCAATGGCGGCGATGTCTGGATTGGTGGAGGAATCAGCAATGGTCCAACCCCAAGTGGGTCTTCTTCAGGTTCAGGTTCAGGTTCAAGTCTCAACACTTCTTACACTGCTCTCCAGGCTTGGAAATCAGCCATTACTGATGATCCTTTGAGAATTTTGGACACTTGGGTTGGCAATAATGTTTGTTCTTACAAAGGGATTTTTTGTTCAGATCTCCAAGGACAAGGTCCTGTTGTTTCTGGCATAGATCTCAACCATGCAAATCTCCAAGGTACTCTTGTCAAAGAACTCTCTTTGCTCACTTATATGAATCTCCTTCATCTCAACACCAACAGATTCTCAGGCACAGTTCCTGAAACTTTCAAAGACCTAACTGATCTTCAAGAACTAGACCTCAGTAACAACCTGTTTTCAGGTGCTTTTCCTATCGTCACTCTCTACATTCCAAAACTTGTTTACTTAGACATCAGATTCAATAGCTTCTCAGGAACCCTCCCTGAGGATCTCTTCAACAAGGGACTTGATGCAATCTTTGTCAATAACAACCTATTCAGTGGTGACCTTCCACAAAATCTGGGTAACTCTCCAGCTTCTGTCATCAATTTAGCAAATAACAAGTTGAGTGGAAGTATCCCAGCTAGTTTTGGAATAACAAATTCTAAGTTGAAGGAGATTCTGTTCCTGAACAACCAATTAACAGGTTGCATTCCAGAGGGAGTTGGGTTGTTTTCAGAGATGCAAGTGTTTGATGTGAGTTACAACTCACTGAAGGGTCATTTGCCAGACACAATATCTTGTTTGAGTGATATAGAGGTTCTGAATTTGGCTCACAACATGCTATCAGGAGAACTACCAGACCTGGTTTGTTCACTCAGAACACTTATGAATCTAACTGTTGCTTACAATTTCTTCTCAGGATTTAGCCAAGAATGTGCCAGGTTGTTCTTCAGGAATGTGGGGTTTGATTTCTCAGTGAACTGCATTCCTGGAAGAAATATGCAGAGGCCTCAACCAGACTGCTCTCAGATCCCTGGAGGAGGATTGAGTTGTCTCAGGATCCCAGTGGTACAGCCTCTTGTTTGTGGGTCAATAATTGGGAATGTAGAGGCCAAATCATCTCCATGAAAGGCCATAAGATAACAGAGAGAGGATTTACTTAACCCTTTTTTTGTTTGTTTTTTTTTTTTTACCAGCATTGTAAAACAGGATGGTGGTGGTGACTCTCTTTAATTAATTAATATAGCAATTATGATTTAGAGCTTCCAAATTTATTTCATCATGGTTTTAGTACATTTGTAGGTTATAATTTTTTATTTTTTTTTATCATATCTGTCTTAAATGGATAAGACAAGGCTATAAATTGAAGGATAGGTATTCATGTGACATCTGTTGAGTAATAAAGTATATTTTTCAAGTGGAAATATCTTAATCATATGTTGACTACTTGACTTGCTTGTAAAGGATTTGCTTGCTGTGTCACATGACTTCTGTGCATCATGTGGTAAAATTATTATATGCTACTGTCTCTGGTTTTTTAGGGTTCTATAGAAATCCCACAGCTCAATAATCTTTTTTAGACCTTCTATAAAGCTAAATCAATGATCTTTTTCCATGGATATTTTTAGCGAATATTTTTTGTGACATTCTATTGATATTTATATTTCAAGTGGTTATATATTTTGGAGAGATTATAATATATATCTGCTTGAAATAAAAATGTCATTAGAATATCACTAAAAAATATCCCCTAAAATTATTGTTTCTCATTATTAACTTTACACTTATAATCTTTAGGGTTGGCTCTGTAAATTGGAGAATGACTATTGCAATTTGCAAGTTAGAGATATTTGGTTAAAATGACCTATTAGATATACTTTTAATTGAGTTTTGACACAGAATTTAGTTGAGATGATTTTCAATCACCTTAATAAAAAAAATTATATTTTGGGTTCGAGAAAGTAAATTATTGAAAATATATTTACTCTTGGCCATTCATTTTTTAAAAGAATAATAAGAAAAAGACTTTTGACCCATGTGCAGGAGTGAAACTTGCAAACATTTTTTTTTACTAGATAAGTTAAAATATTAAAATAAAAAATTTATTATACTAAATATATTTTTGGCTTTTTTACACTAATAAAATTTAAAAAGGAGTATAATTCAAATGGTCAAGGCTAACGACAGACACTTTTAAAGCTTACCCTCACCCTAATAAATAATAATACCGTCAATTACAGACTAACACATTCTATTTGAAACAATAACCTAAAAAAAAAAAAAAGGAGTGCAACAAACGATTTGAAATAAATACATACATTAAACGAGATTTTTTTTTAAAAAAAAAATTCATCAAAACAATGTTATTTTAATATTTTTTATTTTTTATTTACAACCAAAACAACATCATTTTATATTATATCTCTGATTTTATCAAGCATTTTTTCGTTTAGAAATTTTCTAACTCAAAAAATAAAAAACTGAGGGGAAGTAGCTGTATTATATCCAACAAAATAGCTGAAAAGAAACAAGCCAAAGGCACTGAATAGTCTCTCAATGCAGCAAGTATAGCTCAGCCATATGATAATTAGATATATGGCCCAACGCTCGCAGCTTCTCATATCGTGAGTTTTAAAAGAGAGGATTCAACGTGTACATAATCATGATAATTATGTAAGAATATTAAGCAAATTATCAAGTTCAACAAGCATCAAGAAGCAGAGAATTACAGCAAAGTGAATGTATAATCAAATTACCAGAAGATCATATTTTAGGTTAGGCAACGTAGTACATTAGATTTGGGAGTTTGAAAGACCTCTCAGCTACAGCAAAGCCTAATAAGTCACTCCACTGATCTCCAGAGCTCCCGTGAATCTTGTAACCTTCATTCACCAACTCTAATCTCTTCTCCGATTTGTAAACCGTGGCTAGTTTCCCTTCATCTGAAGGTCCCCTGTATCGTTAACCAAAGAATTTCCATTGTTAACTCTAATGTTCAATCAAAGGCGAGTAATTTGATAACTTGAAATTTTTTGACAGAGAAGAAAAACTAAATTTATATCACTTTTGAATGTCTCATCATGTATTAACAAGCGCAAAGAGATTAATCAGATAATTTCATATTGGTTCAAGTACCTCAGGATTAGCTTTTCCCAGTCACTGTATCCAGCAAATATAAGATTTTTATCTGTGACATTTCTCTGTGATTCACTCCTCCCAGTTAGCAGAAATATCTTGAATCCCAGCTGCTTTAGCTCCTTGTACAAATTCAAACTTGCGGGTAAAACAGGGGCCTCTGCTAAATCCACCCATTCATTAAACGAGTCCACATTGAGGAGTTCCGATCTAAACACAAAATAAGATAGGCTCAGAAACCATGGTTAGCGGATGTGAGAAAATTTATTATATAACATCAAGAAAGCTCTCCGGAAATAAATATGACTTCATCAAACAAACATGAGTATAATTTCAGAACTTTAAGAGTGCAAACGGTGTATAAGTCTAATCACGATCTGTACCAGCGAAAATTCTCATATGATACAATCTGTAGGCAGAAATAGGGGTATGTCGTTAATATTCAGCGAAAGATATACTCATACAAAATTGCTTTCTGTGTTAGCAGTTGCCATGACAACCTTAAACAACCAAACTCTCAAGTTCAATGTAAACCTACTCGTAGATGCAAGAGTTTAGCCACTACTTTTCTTGTGAGTATAATGAAAATTCTTGCTCGTGATATAAAATAACTTTCGAAATTTCCTGCTTCAGGCCTTCTTAGATGCACGTTTTGACTCTAGTCCTTTAAGGACATCAACACAAGCGATCCACAAGGTTATATTAGGTTACTCAACAGGCCTAGTTGAGAAAGGTCTTGATATACACAGTCTTACCCTTGTTTCTTGGGTTCGAATCCGTGACCAAGAAAATAACAACTTAACAATTGACCATCGAACTAGACACAACCTTCAAAATCATGATGCATATTAAAGCAAATATGTCTAGTTTCCATTTTTAGGACTTATATAAAAAGCTCAAGCAACCAAGTCCTCAAAATAAATTCCACAGGAGCGCAAGGCGAACCGAGGCGCAAAGATCTAGACCAATGTTAACTCTTTAGATGCATCCATCCAATATAGTGATGTATGTCCATGTTAACAAAGTACTAAACAAAAAGAGAGGTGATACACATACATACACTTATCCCGCCGAGAATAACTATACCTCTCTCACTTTAGCTCCAGTGATCTACCGTGATTACTGTAGCTATATTGAGAGGGTGTAGTTATTTTCGGGATAAGTATACGTGTGTATATCATTTTTGAAACAAAAAAGGTCAAATATCGAGTAATAGGCAAAACAAAATTTTCAATCATATCCTGTACTGTGAGTGTGAGGTTAGTTCTATAATTAGTTTTTACTGTTTAAAAATTATTTAGAGAGTTTTGTCATAAATTTCATTTATCTTACTACATTTTAAGTTTATAACTAAAATCGTAGATTAAATTGCACGTAATATTTTTTATAGTCCTAAACATGCACACCTACCACATCATGACACGTGGTAACACTTAACACCGCACGATTCAACAACACTAAACCAATCCAAACAAAACGACATACCTGAAACCTATAGCCTGGTAGTAAGGCAAGTTGGAGAGAAGGGTCTCGTCGACATCGAAAACCCAAGCGTCCTTTCCGTCGCCGGAAACGTTGACGGTCTTTGCAAAGTTCAGCGAGTAGCCGGAGACAACTTCGGAGTCGGACAGGTAACGGTCACCGCTCATGTATTTATCAACGAAATTCATGCACCTTGACGGAATAGACTCCCATTTTCCGGCGTCGTTGGTCTCCACGGAGAACCGCCAGCTTTCGCAGTACAAATCATCGTCTACGAGGATTTTTCTGCCGCCGGCGATTTCGGTTTTCCCCGGAAATATTTGGATGACGGATTGGGAAAAACAGTGGGATATTAAGATAAAGTGAAATGAAATTGAGAGGATGAAATTGCTGCAATCCATTCTCTGCACTGACACTGATTGAATGACAAATCAAATGCTTTTACTTTTGTTTGCGGGGTAAAATCGGAAGCCAAGTAAATTTCTTTCTTTTAATAATTTATTATTTTATTTTTATAATTTAATAATAAAAATATTAATTGTAGATATTATGTATCACATATATTTTTTATTTTAATAAAAAGATTATAATATATAATATTATTATAATAGGTAATAAAAAAAAATTAATTATAAAGATTAAGTGTTATGTGACCGATAAGAAAACTTAAAAATGTTTAACTTATATATATTTTTTGTCGGATTATCTGTGATATTATTCAAAAATTAATCGGATAATACAATATATTTTCTTGTTATAATAAGGTTCTTATTTAATAAATTTATTAATTTAATTTAATTTAAATTTTTTTTAATTGTAATATAATAATATGATATGTTTTCTTATTATAATATAGTTCTTACAAAATTATAATATATATTTTTATTATGATATGTTTTTCTTTAAAAAAAAATAATTATAAAGATATTTTAATTTTATAATTTAATAATAAAAAATTAATTATAGTAGTTAATTGTAGAGATTAAATCTCACATATGTTTTTTTTTATTTTAATAAGAGATTATGATATGTTTTCCATTATAATAGGTTTCTTTATTTTAATTTTATAATTTCATAATAATAAATTAAAAATATTAGTTAATTAATTAAATTAATAGGTTTCTTACTTTAATAGTAGATTATGTTTTCATATTATAATAAGTTTCTTAGTTTAATAATTTATTATTTAATAATAAAAAATTAATTTTAGATATTAAGTTAATTTTAGATAATTTAATAATATTTTTATTTTATTTTAATATGATACTATAATATGTTTTCTTATTATAATAGAATTATTATATATATTTTTATTTAATAAATTTTTAATTTAATTTTATTACTTTAAATGAAACAGTCACGTGGCGCGATGAGGAAACTTAAAATGTTTAATTTTTACATATACTAGTATATGACCTATAATTTATGCGGGTTGAACATATATTTTAAATATTTATCTTGTAAATGCTCTGAAGTTTATCGATTTTAAAATTTAAATGAGATAAATAATTTACTTATATTTAATATTTATGTGTTATTTATTTATCTTTTAATTCTCGAATAATATTTTGTCGTTTCCCACTGCACCAGGAAATCATTTCAATCATTAACTGATTACTTCACCCCTGGCATCTGCAATCACTTTCCTTTCATATTACTATTAGTCTAAAATTTTATTTCAAGAACATGAAGACATATAGTGAACCGGAACATTGGGTTTTTTTTTTAACCGTTACTCTTTTAAACAGAGTTATTATTTGATTATCTCCTAAAATGACAAAAAAAAAAAAGATAATCTATTTATATTATTAAAATAATATCGTTTTAATTAAAATAATATTATTTTAATACATATGTGATTGAATATGTGTAAAATTATTATTTTACCTCTCTCATTTTGTCCCCCAAAATTATATATATATATATATATATATATATATATATATATATATATATATATATATATATATGATTTAATTAATTAGTTAGTTAATTATTAATTTATTGTTATTTATTTTGTATTTATTTATTTTTATTTTTATTTTGATTATTTATTAATTTATTTAACACTACTTTTTAGCAAAATATATGGTAATATGAGTGCAAGGAGACTTAAACAAAGTGTCTACCAACATGAGCAATAGCTATTTCTTAACGTTTTTTGTCTGGAACTGAAGAGAACCTTAATGATAAATGAGTATAATAACTCCAAATATTCCCAGCAAAGTAAATTTATATACTTTCAAGATAAATAACGAATGTGTATACAAATATATAAGATTTATTAAATAAATAAAAGAGAATACATATATGAATAATATTAAATAAGGAAAAAAATCAATGAAATACAAAATAAAAGATTATTTAAGATAAAAAATAAAATGATTCAATAAAAAAGTAAAATAAAATAAAAATAATAATAAGGAAATAAATTAATGAAATAAAAAAGTACAATAAAATAAAAGTAAATTAAAGAAAAAAATAGAAGGTGACAAAAATTAGGGGAAAATTTTAAAGAAAAAAAATTGGAAAAAAGATAAAAGAAAAAAAGAGGTCATTATAGGGGAAAAAATTAGAGAGAAAATAAATTGGGGGATGAAAATTAAGGGCTACTATTTCCCCTCCCACCGACACTTCCTCTCCTCTTGTCTCCCCTTGATTTTTGAAAATACCATATCATTTTATCAAAAATTATATTCCCCAATAAACTAAATATATCTCAATTATATATGTAAATTAAAAAATAACATATATACTTATTTTATTTGATTAATTAATTTTTTTTTTTTTAATTTATATTTTTTTTGCTCTTTATATATATATATATATATATTTTTTTTAATAAATATTACAAATTTCATATTTATTGTTATTTATTTTGTGTTTATTTATTCATTTAATTTTTGTAATTTTTTTAAATTTATCTAACACTACTTATGTATTATAAAAAATATAATTTAACCAAATAAAATTAATTTATAAAATAATTTTATTGATAACAATTTACTAAAGTAAATAGGACTAATAACTTTTAATAAATATATTAGATTTATTAAACAAATAGACTATCACAAAATTAATTTTATAAATTAATTTTATTTGGTTAAATACATAAGTAGTGTTAATTAAATTAAAATGAATAAATACGAAATTTGTAATATTTATTAACAAAAATCAAAAAATTATAAAATAAAAAAATTTAATTAATAAAATGACAAAGGCGTTATAATTAATATATATATATTTTTAAATTAATACATATATATATAGAATTATTGACAAATGTAGTTATAATAATTGGGGGAATAATTTTTGACAAAAAAATGGAAATTTTTGGAATTGGTCAAAGAAACAAGGGGAGAGTTTTGTCAGCGAGAGGTGAGAGGAGTAATTTGCAAAAATTTCAGCTAGAAATGTCCAAATTGGTAACCTCGTAAAATTTGGACATTAATTGGTTGATTGAACAAGAAGGGCGAAGAAGTAGACACGTGGAGGGCGTACGAAAATTGAGAAAATGGGTCCAAAAATAAAGGGGCGGACTTGAATTGCACGGATCAAAACGAACGGCTAAGATATCACGATGGTGATCTAAGAATCCAAAATCACCAATCATAACATTCAAAAAGCTGGCCCCACTTCTCTCTCCACAATCTTCTTAACAAAAATTAAAAAACAAGTGAAAGCTTTCAGTTTCACTTGCTTGAGAAATAAAAAAAAAAAAAAAAAAAAAAAAATGTCGTGGCAAACATACGTAGATGATCATTTGATGTGCGAAATCGACGGCCAAGGCCAGCATCTCAGTGCTGCTGCGATCCTCGGCCACGATGGTAGTGTTTGGGCACAAAGCGCTAATTTCCCTAAGGTCTCCTTTGATTATCTCTTATCTTGTGGTCTCATTGTGTCTTTATGTTTCGGGTTAATGTGCTTGATTGATCGATCTTGTGTTTCTTTGATTGACTGGATCTTGATTTGCTTTGATTAATTTACAAGTGAATTATTTCTTTTATTTGCAGAGGCGGTGTCCGCTGGATCCCAAAAAAATTATTGTTGTGTTTTAAAAACGATTCAGAGTAACCATTAATCAATTCGTGATTAATTTTAATGAGATAGCGATAGAGTATAATGACATCGAAGGATCCATGTAGCGGACCTCGCTTAGCGGAAAAAAGTTTTAGTTTGGTTTGGTTATACATCCATTAATTTGTGTTGTTTATCATTGATTCTGATAAGAAATTGCTGCAATTTTATTTTTTTTGGTGGGGGGTATTTTGAAACTCAAATGGATCAATGAAAATCATGTATGCATTTTAGTTTGTAGATTGATTTGATAAAACAAGTTGATTGATGTCTTCAAGGGAATACTAGCATTGATAATTGATAATAGCACGAAATGAGCTTAAACTCCTGTTAGATGCTACTCAAATACTGTTTCTCCAGAGAATATGATTTGAATTAATTCGAATATTAGTGCACAAGAAGCAACCTTATGTGATGGGCTACTCATTGAAACAATCTGTATTTCTTAAGTCCACAATTCGGTCCGTACAAAATAGAACTGAATGATGGTATTTGACCCTTCTGTATGCTGGTCCTGTTCATCAAATTTTCCTCTTAGAAGGATTTCTTACTTTTTCTGCTATTCTGGTTGGTGTTTCCAGTTCAAGCCTGATGAGATTGCTGGAATCGATAAGGATTTTGAGGAGCCAGGTCATCTTGCACCTACTGGCTTGCACCTGGGAGGCACAAAATACATGGTTATTCAGGGAGAGGCTGGAGCTGTCATCCGCGGAAAGAAGGTAATGTTTTTTCTACGCTTATTCAGCCTTGACTCAGAATGATTTTGGAGAATTGTTAGATGAGTAATTCAATTTTATTACCGTTATTTTGTACAATTTGTGCTCTTAGCACCTTATTAATCACAAGCAACTACTCAGTAGCCCATATATGTATTCGTTTTGGCAGGGATCTGGAGGCATCACCATAAAGAGGACTGGTCAAGCTCTTGTTTTTGGTATCTATGAAGAACCAGTGACTCCAGGGCAATGCAACATGGTCGTTGAGAGGTTGGGTGATTACCTCATTGATCAAAACCTGTAGGCCTAGGTCTATCGCGATTCTAGTATTTCTTTTCGCATTTATTTTTTTTCCGCTTTTTTAATTTTTTTGGATTCTGGTTTCAAGTTTGCCATCTTCTTCCTTCATAGCCTTGAATTGGCAGTGAAGATGAGGCAGACAATAACCATGTGAGCGCCTAAATGGTTGTTTTGTTTTTGACTTGAATTACATTTTATATGTTTTTGATATTTTTTTTTATGGCTACTGTAAGCTGTTTTATGATCTTTGATGCTCAGCTGAATTATGCATTTATTATCATTCAAAATGTATGAAAGATCTCAGATTGTTTCATCTGTTAAGCATTGAATTCTTTGAATTGAACTCATTGAAAGGGCCGTTTTGATATTTGACGAGGGCTTTAGCTTTTGGATATATATGGCACAGCCCAAAATCCGAATCCAGAAAAATCCCGAAAAGTTATGGGCACCGAATCCATGTTTATTTAAGGCATTTAAAATTTTAAATGAAATAACAAAAGATAAAGGTTGTCTTTAAAATCCGATCGGTCTAACCCGTTGATCCGTGGACCGGTCTTCTGGTCGGTCTGACTGACCCCTTAACCTGTCCGTCCAAGACTCGGCCTGTGATCCAGTCGGTCCAACCATGACCCGATTAAACCGGTCATTGGTCAATCATGTTTTTTACTTTTGTTTTTGTTTTTAAAAAAAATTAATTATTAATTATTAATTATGATTTTTTTTTATATTTTTTGTAAAAAAAAATAAAAAAAAATTAAAACATTGATCCTTAGTCGATCTCCAATTCAACCCCATTCGGATCTCTAATCCTTCATTCCCGACCCTCCCGTCAAACCGAATTGATAGATTAATCCGAATTTTAAAACACGGTTTTACCAGTTGTTTAAAAATATTGATTTCAATGGGGATGTTCAAGTGGGGGAAGCCGAAGCTGTTAAGTTTGGTCTTCAAGTAGCGGAAACGTTGGAGTTGCGTAATGTGATAGTAGAAACTGACTGCTCTCAATTGGTGGATTTGATTTATAACAGGAAGGGCACGTTGACAGAAACCTTGTGGATCATTAATGATATTGTTGATAAGTTAGCTAGGTTTAATAGCCATTTTGTTAGCTATACTTCTCGTTTTTGCAACGTTATTGCCCACGCATTAGCGAAAGTGTCAATTAATGTTTGTTACCCAGTTATCTGGAAAGACTTCTTTCCTTCAAATATTAGGTGTATTATCGCTTATTTAGTGAAATGATAAGTTCCTCTCTTTATTTCAAAAAAAAAAATTAAAAAAGACAATGAACGTTATCTTCATTCTTCACCGACCAATTTATAAATAGCATTGACATCATTTCATTTGGTGAGAAGACGAGAGAGAGAAAATAATAGAATAATGATATTGGTAGCTGATTTTTCAGAGTTTCTAAAATACTCTTTTCACAATTAAATTAAATAGGTCACAGACGATTAGGGTTATTAGGGGTGTTCATAGGGTCGGGTCAACCCGCGACCCGACCCGACCCGGTCGGGTTTCTCAATTTAAAAAATTAATTTCGGGTCTGACCCGATCCGACCCGAAATTTCGGATCGGGTCACGGGTTTAGTCCAGTAAACTCGGGTTTGACCTGACCCGATGTAATGATATTTTATTATAATATATATATTTTTAGTAGTATAGCTTTAACACCAAAGGCTGCAGCTCAAATGGTAACATTTACATGGTTAAGAAGAAGAAGGTTGCAAGTTCGAGTGGGAAAGCTTGCAATTTTTGTAAATTAATTTTTCAAAAAATCTCAATTTGTTGCTGAGATTCGAACTTGGGCTTTCTTTGAAACTTGTTAATGCCTTAACCATCGACGCTGCAAGCAATGTTGAATATTTTTGCTAAATAAAAAACATATATTTATTTACTATATATTTTGTTGACCCGACCCGACCCGCAATTTTTTGACCCGATCCTAGGTGACCCGACCCGCGCGGGTCACCTCCTCAAATTTCGGGTTTCGGGTCAGACGACCCGAATGACCCGACCCGATCGGGTCAAAAAAAATTCCGAAAAACCCGACCCGACCCGACCCGTGAACACCCCTAAGGGTTATATAATTTTTCTCATCTCATATTAACATAATATAGTGATTCGATAAAAATATTTTTATGATATTATAATTGACTCATAATGAAAAAGTGGATCATTAATATAAAATATAAATCATAGGTGGTGTAGTATCATTATCAGAAATATGTGATGATTACATATATTTCCACCAAGTCTGAAGTGGTTCGAAGATAATTTTCCTTATATTAAATAAGTCCCGGATCATTAGGGATGATAATTTTTCTCATCTAGTGTGAGACTAGCTTTGAAACATAATTTTATGTTTTGATTTTAAAATGGAATGGAATGGGCAAAAAAAATTTCTCAAAATTTGTAGCGACATGACAGAAAGCGAGATGATATTGTTCACATAAGCAGTGTACTTTTCACATGAATAATAATAATGTTTCAAAAAATATGATGGGACAAAATGAGATTATTATTTTTAGGAAAATGATTTTCTTACTTATAAATCAACTCACATACGCCCAGAACGGTGCGTTTTGGTTAAATTTGAACTGTTCATTATTAAGTTATTACTGTAACCAAACACACACCAAATGCAGCTGGAAACAAACGCGAGCAGAACCCCAAATTTCACAGAACTTCATCATCGCATCTCAAGGAAGAGAGGAAATAAACCACAAATTTCAAGCAACAAAAACGCACCGTTCTTGATATCTTCCCTACCCTAAATTTCTCACCAATTTCAAGCAAACCAGTATGCAGGTAATTTGAAATCCCTAGCATTATTAAATATGAAACTTGAGGTTGATTTGCGTCATTCATCATAAAAATTGGTTTTGGTTTCTGTAATGCCAGGAAATTTGTGCTTCATTTTGCATTTTGATTTGGGAGATGCATTTTGTATTTTGCCATGGGTTGATTTGTTTCGTTCGCATTTTGTCTGATGGATTGTTGTGAAAACTTGTGAAATGAAAATGATTTTTAACCTTGCTTTATATGGACAGAATATCAAAGGGGTTTCTAATATTTTTGTTCTGTTGTTGGTGACAGAAAATGAAGAATTTTGAAATATCCACTGAAATTGAAAATGATGATAGTGTCAATTACAACTCCAATGAAATTGATGATAAAGATGATGATGAACCAAAGACGGATATGGTTTTTGATGATTCTAATGATATGTTTAGTTATTACAAAGATAAACTCCAATGAAATTGGGAGTGTTTAGTTATTACAAAGATAAACTCCAATGAAATTGGGAGTGTTTGGTTATAATGATAAACTTCAACGTGAGGAGTTCTAATTTGACAAAACACACCGTTCTGGGCTTGTGTGAGTAACTTCATAAGTAAGAATATCACTGCTCTTATTTTTATCCAAAAAATTATGGGACAGAACTAAGATGATTTTTGTCCCAATTGTATATATGGGGAAATTATGATGATTTTTTTTCACATGAATAATAACATTGTTTAAAAAAAAAAAAACGATGAGACAGAATTTTAACGGGACAAGATTTTTTCCAAAAAATAATGGGACAAATTTAGGGTGATTTTGTCCCAATTGTATATAGAGACGAAATTGAAATTGATAAATCACGGTCCGTCTCATGTTGTGAGATTATGATTTTGTAGACTTTAACGTTAAAGTTAAACAACCTATTTAGTGGAACAAACGCTACATCAAACGGAGCTCGAATTTTTACCATAGTATGATACTAAATAATATTTTAGCAATTTCAATATTAGTTGGGGAATTATTTATTAGTCAAGTAGTTAGTATTGTGTATCTTCTCGCCTAATTATTGAGGTTGGGAGTTCAAGTCTATTCGTATGATGTAGGGCATATTTTCTCTCTTTTTTTTTCTTTTTTTTTGGAGTTGATTTTATGTTGGTTTTTCCTGATTTATAATGCATTCTGTGAATATAATATTGAAAAAGATTAGGACCTACTTGATATAAAAAATAAATAAACTATGTACTTAATTGAGAAACCTTATAAATTTGTATAATATCGCCGTTTCAAAATTTTATTATTAAAATAATTGTCTAGTAGGAGAAACACTTCCATTAGATATATATAATGCAGCCATCCAATAAAATGGGTGGCAATTTATGTTAGGATTAATTTATTCGTTCGATTCGATTTGTTTTAAAGTGAATACGAGTTTGAAAAAATTAATTCATTTAATAAATAGGTTAATTCGATTCTATTCGTTGATTAAACGAATAAAATGTGAATTTAAGCTCATTGATTCTTTTAAGATTCGTTTTATTATTTTCCTTTATTAGTTATTTGTATATTGAATATTCAAGAAATTATAGCTAATTATTATAAGAAAAATAATATTGTATATATTTAGTGATGTATTTTTAGTAATCATATGTATATATTTATGAAAAAATAATATCAATAAATTATAGTAAATTATGTTATTAAATAATATAATGATTAAACGAATATTCTTATTCGATTCGTTTAATTAACGAATCGAATACGAATTCTGATATTATGATTCGTTTAATAAACGAATCGAATACGAATTCATCACATTTTGATTTAATTCGTTTATGATTCAATACAAATTCGATTCATTGATTCGTTTTATCACCCTTACTAACCATACGTTTAGTAAAATACCGTTACAACGTTAACGTTAATATTTCGATATTCCGCTAAATATAACACAAACACTCACAAAATCATAATCGCAAATACTCTTTTTAACATTTATTTCCTAATTTACCTCTGGCCAAAAAGCATCAAAGTCTTTCTCGCGTAGCAGATCTCGTTGTTCAATGCTATATCTCTGTTGCTGGGGTCTCTCTTCTTTTCTTTATTAGTGTAGCTCTGAGCTTTTAGATTTCTCAGCAAACAAAAACACACAAAAACTTGTAGAAGCTTCTGACAAAAAAAAAAAAAAACACAGAGAAATCATCAAAGGAGAAGAAGATGTCGTGGCAAGCTTACGTCGATGATCATCTGATGTGTGAAATTGAAGGTAACCATCTCTCAGCTGCCGCTATCATCGGCCAAGACGGCAGCGTTTGGGCCCAGAGCGCTAGCTTCCCTCAGGTTTACTTTTTTACTTCTCCCTTTTCTAATTCAAGTTGCAAAACTAGATTCTTTGATGGGTCTGGTTTTATTTAATCTTATTTTTGTTTGTGACTGATGCTTATTTCATTTTGTGTTCAGTTGATCTGTTTTCTATTGGCTACTTTTTCAAGTAGGGTTTTTTATTTTATTTTAGATTTGATCTGCTTGGGTTATTTTCTGTTGATTTATTAGTTTTCTTAGGGTTAGTAAAGTTGATTTGGGATTTGGGTTCTTGAATGATTTGATTTGTAATATTTGTTCCTCTGGGCCAACTTGGATTGATATTTTGTTGAGTCTATTAGCACGGTTCTTGTTTGATTGCAGCGAAGTGAGTGACGCTTGCCTGTTTTTGTATGAATTGGCTAGCTGGATTTGTGCTTTATATGGTCCAGAGATAGATGTAGTTGCGAGTAATGTGTAACCGCTGCAAAAACATTAAGCTTAAGCATGGCCGGAAAATGGATCTGTTAATGATCTTAAGACATTTGCACATAAAAGAAGTGGGAATTGAGAGAAAATTGTTCGAAACTATGAGGGGGCAAAGCTCTTGTTTTTTTGTCAGTCAATTTCTTTACTTCTCGCGTTCTTTGAGAACAAGAGTAACTGCATAACCGTAGATAGGATACCTCTGCAATACCTATGCTTTCCAGCCACGGTGTTGTCTTTAACAGAGATGCAGGATGATTAATTTCTGGCTTTTCCCATGTATATTAGATTTTTAGTTTATGGTTAGTGTTATTGCTGCCAACGGGCATACACGAGATGAATCTTTTCTTGGTTTGTTGGTTCATTTCATTTCTGACGCTCATTGCTTTTGCGTGTGCCTTTTTTTTTTTTAGTTCAAGCCTGAAGAAATTACTGCTATCATGAATGACTTCAATGAACCTGGAACACTTGCACCAACTGGACTTTATCTTGGTGGCTCAAAATATATGGTGATCCAGGGTGAGCCAGGAGCTGTCATTCGAGGGAAGAAGGTGGGAACTAATATCTGATCTCATTTGGACTTTGTCCGTTACTACTAATAGCCTGTGTGTGCATTTCCTCGTGGTTTACAAAATATTCATGACTTTACACTTATCAAATGCCTTCCCTTCATGTTCAAAACTTCATCAGAAAGTGCAATTATGCAGAGAAAGTTTGGGGCAGAAATTACCCTGCTTTTTTTTTTCTAGTCATGCATTTCTTAACTGAAACATCTTCCATTTGATTTCATTCATTGTATTGCTTATTTTGGATATGATTCACTTTAATTTCAGGGACCTGGAGGTGTTACCGTGAAG
Source organism: Zanthoxylum bungeanum (assembly GCA_019454045.1). Lineage (NCBI taxonomy): Eukaryota > Viridiplantae > Streptophyta > Magnoliopsida > Sapindales > Rutaceae > Zanthoxylum > Zanthoxylum bungeanum. The sequence continues at coordinate 25,749 of SKCR01000956.1, forward strand.
AAAACGAATCTGGCCTTAATCATTGGTATCTATGATGAGCCAATGGCCCCAGGGCAGTGCAACATCATTGTCGAAAGGCTTGGTGATTATCTCATTGAGCAGGGGCTTTAGATGGTTTTCGCGTCTTTTTATTTGTTTCATTTCTTCTTGGCTTCCCTAAAAGCTCGCGTCTGCTGAACTTCAGTGTAATAATATTTCAGTATTCGAAGTCATGGCAACTATAGAAAGGAAAAAGTTTGGTGCCTATGGAAGTGATTGATATAAAATCTTTATAGTATTGTTATGATTGTCAAGGTAAGTACCTACCAAATATTACAGTGGAAACATATCTAATGGATGTGTTTAAGTTGATTGTGTTGAAATTTGTACGATTCTTGTTTTCTCAATGTATTTTGCATGGCTTTTGGAACTTATTTTGGCTTGCATTTCTTTCTTTTTGATCAAAGCAGCTTCAAGCGGCTGGCTTCAGATTCTATAGACTAGAGTTCTTAATTTTTATTTTCATTTATTTATTTTTGTTTCTGTTTCGAAGGAGTGCTGAGTTATTCGCGATAGAAATTTTTTTCTATCATGTATTTTTAATAATAATACATGATTGGTTGCATTTAACTTTTTTTTTTTGAAATTTCATCGTCAAATAACTTGATCTAAGTTTAAACAGAGTAGATAAAATTTCTGATTGTCTAAAAAATTCACTCATGAATTTGAATTCTGGGGCGATTTAAGTTGTTATTTAATAATTATTTGACACCGAGTTTCAAATTTTTGAATTTATTTTTCTCACACAATTGACGAACAAAACGTATAGAACTTTGAAATGCGTCATCACAGAATTGTGAAAGATTGACGCGTGTGAATTCGGAAAGGTTAAAATTCTCGTTATTAGAATTTTTGTAAGGCTATGTTTAATAAACGAGGACATGTGTCCATCACTGCTTGCTTGGTTAATAAATTAAAAAGCATAACGACATCGTTTTCGTTATGCCAAATCGAGTGTCCTTTTCGGACAAGTTTATTTATCTTTTTAGTGGGACCAAAAGTTAGCTCTGTCGAAAAAATAATGTGTCCACGTCGCACACACTATGAGATCATTGCTCTCAAGATAAGAAGATTTGACCTTAGGGATGTTGGAAATTTCTTCTATTACATAAAGTTTCCTCTTTTTTTTTTTTTTTTTTTTTTTTTTTTTTTTTTTTTTTTTTTTTTTTTTACGATTAAATCATCCGATTCGAGTTTAAATGAAATAGATAAAATTTCCGAGCCCTTATAAGATATACATTTATTGGATTCGAACCTATGATTTAACAGTCAAATCATAAATCTTATACCATAAATCATATTTTTTTGAATATCTATATAAAATAGATGCTTGAACGCAATAGAGATCTTTAGACACATATAGTTTCTCAGAATCATAAATCTTACTATGGATTGATGGTAATGTATGAGAATGAGACTCTCAAAAAGCTGAAAATATGTGCAAAGCGTTTATAAATTAATGGAAATGTTGTTTTGTCCGAAAGAAGAACTCATTAAGCGTTCTCATTAAATAATGAGAAAATATACACATCTAGCTCCTCCCCAGGCTTTGCAGGAGTACCAGACGTGCGGATCAGATTGGTGTTATATATCTGGGCATCATCAGGAGTTGCAGCTGTCTCTTTTTTCGACCCTTTGGAGGGCCATCCTGTCTCAGTTACCATAATCTTGATTGTTCTGAAATTTAGAGCCATGAGTGCAAAGTAGATGGAATCAATCTGGGCATCAAACATGTTTGTGTAAAGCAAACCAGTGTTTGGATCTATAACTTCCGATGATGACCGAAAAAGAGCAAACATGGGTTTCAGAAAATGTGCATGGCTGCTATTAAAGGTTTCAATTTATTGGCACGTGTCCGTGACAAAACAAGTTCAATTGAGTTGTAATCTGTCATGAAGATCTTTGTGCAATTGAACTGATTTTTGGCTGTTGTGCATCAGACATGCAGCGTTCGAACGTGTGACGTTCGTGGCGCGTTCGTTATTGGGTTCGAACGAGAGCATTCCAAAGAGCATTCCAATGCGTTGGTTATGTTGCTTAACCAGCTATAAAACTTTATCTGGTGTTGGGAGGTCATCAGTATTTCTTCAACGTAGCAGACACCGATAGTACTTCCTTTGCACAAACCTGCTATATATATGAAAGATTAATAATTTCAAATAAGAATCTGATGCATTTGAAAACAGCACAGCACACACACGAAGAAAAAGACAGAGAGAGCAACACAAGTTCTTTTATATGCAGCTGACAACTTAAATTGAGCATTTTCCCATCTCTTCTTGAGAAGCAAGTGGGCTATTTCTTTGCAAAATTGTGCTCAATTTCATGAGCCAATTCCGCCAAGATCTCTTTGTTAGTTGGGGGAAGAATCCGCATGAATCGGATTTTTTGTGGCCCCACCAGAATAGTGCTTTACCCCTAGATGTCCAGTCAACTGCTAAGCCTCAATGTATTTCGGGGAGAACCAGCTAAAAATTAGTGAGTTGAACATTTAATCATGATTCATGGACATACCACTCCTCCTTTTCTTGTACAACATTACAAGTCTATATGTATACACCAACTAAATGTCGATTTATACGAACAAAACTAACACGAGATAAATGCCACTGAGATGAAAATCATAAATACAAAAGATGTTCAACATGAATAACCTTATGAATTTATTTTGTCTACATATATAATCCACAGAGACCCTTTTCTTTTATCACACGAGAATCCTATTAGATCACCTTTTAAATCAACTATTAGAAAGAGATGATAAAACCTAGAAATAGAATTTATGCCAGCCAACATATACACTTTGACAATTCCTTTCAATCCGTAT
>SKCR01000957.1:0-28555 GCA_019454045.1 Zanthoxylum bungeanum
CACATACATGTATATTCATTCAAGACATGCTATACAACCAATCTAATCCAATTAATTAGTCTTTGTTTAAGTGATCATCCAATGTTCAATCAACGGTTTGATTTTACGCGAGTCCAACTCGTTTGAGAATAAGTACATAAGGTATGAATTCATGAATTATATCGAACTACCCGTTAAATCCAATTTAAGTCGCATTCAATATTAATTCAATTTATTTAATTCCAAATTAAATGTTTACACTTTTAATGTGCTTTTAAAGATTAGATTCTAAATCTTATCAAATTGGGTCTCCAAGCCCAACTAACATCCAATGTATGTTTAATTAAAGTCCGATGGGCTTTCAATTGATTTATCAAGGCTTGGGCTTTGGTCAATTTGGGTCAAACCCAATTACCAAGCCCAAATAAGGAATCACCCTTAAGTGCCATAAAATCAATTTCAAGCCCATAAGGCCAATTAAACATAAAAGCCCATTAATTAAATTTTAATATTCCAAATTTTAAAATTCAATTAATTAAAGTGTAATTGCATGATTAATTCATTAAACCGAATATTTCAAAAAAACCAATTTAATTTATTAATCATCAATTGTTCAAAACACTTGTCTAACATTTATTTGAACAAAAAATCAAGTCCTTTAACATGTCATGTTGTATTCGGCCAAGATGGATTTTTGCGGTTCGATTTGTTTTTCAATCCAATTGAATCACTAATCTATTACTCGTTTATTTTAAGTCATCAAATGAACTTGAAAGCAAAAAATCCAATTAAGTGAAAGGACCTCCATTTTCGGTCAAAGCAATAATTTTGGGAAAAAAATCATCCAATGCATTTTTCTCAAAATTGATCATGTATTACATCAAATATCATACATATAAGCATACTCAAATCATCTGATGAACTTGTGAATGCAAAATACCAAACCAGTAAAATGACCTACACATTCGGCCAAGGCATCAATTTTGGGGAAAAATTATCCAATGCATTTTTCTCAAAATTGATCATGTATTATATCAATATATACATATAAGCATACTCAAATCATCTAATGAACTTGTGCATGCAAAATATTCAACTTAGTGGAAGTACCTCACATTCGGCCAAAGCAATATTTTGGGGGAAAAAACATCCAATGCATTCTTCTCAAAATTGATCATGTATTATATCAAATATCATACATATAATCATGCTTAAGTCATCAAATAAACTTGTGCATGAAAAATTTCAAACCAATGGAAGCACCTCCACATTCGGCCAAGACAACCACTTTGGGGAAAAATCATCCAATGCATTTTTCTTAAAATTGATCATGTAATATATCATATAACATACATATAAGCATATTTTAGCATCCAATTTAACAAGAACATGCTTCAATCAATTTTCCCCAAATTAACCCTAATGTATTTCATGCTTAAACATGGCTCCATGATACCATTGTTGGTTTCTATAATTAGTCCCAAAGAAAGATTAAGCCATATAAATACAAATAACATACATGCAAAGCTAGAAACATGGCGGAATCATACTTACTAAGCTTTGTGACGAAAATGGTGAAGACAATCCTTGAGTCTTCAAGGTGAAAGTTTCGGCCAAGCAAGAAGATGGAGAGAAACTTCAAATATTCAAGTGTTCCAAGCTCCAAGGTTGTTTCCCTATCACCTCTTTTGATCCTTGCTTGTGCTAGCAAAAATGGAGAATGAAAAACAATTTTTCTGCCTTTGGTTTGAAGCTCACGGCGTGAGCAAGGGAGAGGAAGAGGGAGTGTATTACTTATCAATTTTTTGTTCTCATTTTTCTTTCTAAAACCGTGAGAGACAAATGAAAAGCAAATGAAATGATATCAAATACCAAATGAAATTTTTAATCAAAAAACCCTTCAAAAACCGTGAAAGGTTTTTCCCTCCAAAGGAAAATTCATCATTTGCCATCATTATCTCACATTGAGATTAGAGACAATGTATCATCCCTTAAAGGTGACTAGATACATCCATCATCTATTCGTATCAAGTAATGAGATATCGCGATGTGATTTACGGATTCCACCCGTTTCAAAATACGAATGTGTCCGCAAACACTTTCGGGCCCAAATTCGCTAATTCCGAATTAACGAATTTCCATCGCGACGAGAATTAAATATTTACCCCTAGCGGAATTATTATTCAAATCGCTAACGAATTAATTCCAAATTAATTCTTTTGCCCGAATTAAAATCCGATTTTAATTCCGCGTCGAAATCTAATTTCGTTTAATAATATATCGAATATATTATTTTATCGATTAATTCCAAATTAATCGATCTCTCTCTCTCTCCTAATAAGGCATTTTATCCAAGATAAAGTTTCTCCGTAATTAATCCAAGATTAATAAAGTTCGAATCAAACATCATAGGTGAATCTTCAGGAAGCGACCCAAGAGATCTCCGGATATGTTGGCAGTAATTACGGTCATTGGATAATCCAAACACGTACGTACCTCGTACTACGTTTTTACCGATTTACAAGACAAGGTTGTCTTCTAGCAAAGCGCCATGCCTACCCAATTCTCCAAAAATATTCTTACTGGAATATTAGATCTATATCAAGCGTAGTATACCGTAGTATTGCGTACATCGATCCAGTATCGGATGATCACATGTTAGGCCTGGGGCTGGAAATGTGTCTGCCCCGTACGAAACATATATCGGATATCAAACAACTAGTCTCTTTAAATCGGACAATCCTGACCTGGTCATATTATCATGATGGTTGCAACCTTTTATAGAGTACTAGTTCTGTATCCAGTGTGATTATCATCTCCATATGTCTGAAGTGATACTTCCATCTCGACATCACATCCAGTACACTATGATTCTCGATAAACCCAGAAGAGGCGTACACAGAACCGGTTAAAGCCCCGAACCACCACAACCAAAGTTTACCGATTGTCGCAAGTACTAGCGATGCAAGTCTCAGGTTAAGACCATATACACCTACCCTGATGCGGCCTCCTATAGACACGCAGACATACTACCAATGGGATTCCGCGGGGTCTGTCCAGAGCGAAGCTGTTTTTCGTACCATCGGTAAAACACAACCTCCTATCGCACTTGCATAAGTATCCAATACTTATATATATGAGAACTATGCCGTTGTGCCATCACAACTTGCACAAGTGCAATACTAGTCTATTCCGCATTATCGATGTCCGATCTCGATAATACTCCGACTAGGGATATTTAATGATTAAACCTTTTATATTGATACTGTCTCATATCATCTCAATACGGAACTAATCATATGGACTTTTGCCATTAATATATATTAAAGTAAATAAATTTTACAAAACGGCAAAAGGCAATTTCATTATCATATAGTTAATTTTGTACAATAATACAATATCATTTACAAAACAATGACGCTATGGGTCATAATGTCTAACACCAATCTGGCGGTATCCTTGATTAGTCAGGTTTAAACCAGATTAAAATTAAATTACCAACCGACCAATATAGCGGCATCCTTGATTAGTCAGGTTTTAAATAGTGAATATATTATTTTTAAGGGAGATTAATCTAAATAGCAATAGTAAAAGAATTACCTTTCACCCTAGCTGGGAAGTTACCTCCTCATGGTAAATAGTAAAAACTATAAGAAGTAAAGAAAGTAAATTACTATTATTACAAAAAGTAATTAAAATTATTAAAAAACTAAAAACTAAAAATTAAAAGAAACTTAGAGAGAGAAGAACTCCCTATTTACAACAAAGAAATGGGAGGGAGAGGTGCAAAGAAATCTGAAATCTCGAGCTCAATTTATAGGCGCAAATAAGCTTCTGGCGTCGCGACGCTGGAACAGTGAGGCGTGGCGCAATGACAGCTTGACACGTGGCGATTCGGATAAGAAGATAAGGCAACACGTGGCGAGGCGGCTAAGAGCTCAATTATTATGCTGACGTGGCAAGGCGGCTGAGATCAATTGTCGGCACCATAAGATTGCGACACGTGTCACGGCGTGATTGGCTGATGATGACGTGGCATGTTGACTCGGTTGACCTGCTGACGTGGATGATGACGTGGCATGACGCGTGGCATAGTTGACTCGTTGACCGGATGATGTGGCGGCACATAGGATGACATGTGGCACACGTGCAAATAGTAATTGTCGGCACCGTAGGATGATGACACGTGTCGCGGCACATTTTAGCAGATCGGCTGTGATGGTGACACGTGCCACGGCGCATGTTAGCAAAGTCAAACTTCTCAAATTCTGACACGTTGACCCGGCACACGTTAGCAGATTCGGCACATGCTGGGCGTCGCGACGTGGGAAATTACCAAAAATGCCCTTTTCATCCAATTTTCACTGTTTTGCCCCAAATCACCTCCAGAATGTCTTGAAACTTTATTTATCTACAAAATAACACAAAACACATCAAAATATTCACAAGACTCAAGAAACTTTACAAAATATTAGGTTAAATGAGTGGGAAATAGTGATAGATTTACCACTTATCACCTAACACCAACAACACATTCAAAGTTAACAGTCAGCGTGTCAAGCATTACTGGGGAGAATCATTTAAGCGACAAAAATAAAGTTTCACACTTTCAGATCCAGCCTAACGTTCGAGAAGTCTCGTCTAGCTGACTACTTTAAACTTAGCGCTCGTAGTGAGGCAACCCATGCAATTTTTGTATATATTGTGATTTGGTGTGATTTAATTTATGTGTTTAATTTTTGCAGATTAAGACATTTCAAGATGGAAGAAGCTCTCGCAAATCTTCACAAGCATTTTCCTTCTCTCCCTAAAAAATCTTTGATGAAAGTTTATAAAGCTCGCTTGGAACGGATGAGGTTACTGACAATCCATGGTGTTCCTAATGACATTTGTTTGGTAATTAAAGCACGAGTCAGATTGGCAGGTGAGTCTTCTGACTTTATTATTTCACATCTGCCTGGTTTTGGAAGAAGCAACTATGTAAAGAAACACAGAGCTAAGCAAATGGGTGTTTGTTACAAATATGCACGCTGGAATTGCAATACTCATTGTCGTTCTCTAGGAATGGCGTCTGCTAATCGCGAAAATAAAATTAAATTCATTATGAATGCCATGAGTAAGGAGTCTTTAGATGATATATCTTAGACTCTTGAGACGCATCCCAGTGGATATGTTCACATAGCCTTTCGCAAAAGACATACACAATTTCAAAAAGAAAGACCACGGAGCGGGAAGTGCTTCCCGCGATAAAGAATGGCGTCACGATGTACTGTGACAACACGGGTGCCATTGCTCAATCAAAGGAACCAAGGTCCCACCAGAATTCCAAGCATGTACTCAGGCGATTTCATCTCATCAGGGAAGTTATTTAGAGAAAAGAAGTTATTATTGAGAAAATACCCACAGAAGATAATCTTGCAGATTCTCTGACTAAAGGGCTGACTCAACAAAAGCATGATAGTCACACCCTAGAGTATGGTGTCCAGATTCATACTAGTTGGCTATAGTGCAAGTGAGAGATTGTTAGGGATATATCTACATGTATTTGTAATATTTTCATTAATTAATAAAATGTCAATCTTTATTATACGTGTCTTACATAACATATATCAATCATCAAACACTGTAACAAAGCCCTTGGAATAATAAGATGATGGCTTCCACGCCTTATAAGAATCATTACTCTTTAACGTTCCTAGTCATAGTTTTGTGAATAATCTGGGTGTTCACAAAGCGGAGAGACTAGCATGATGATATGATCCACCCTTAACTGGGGTAGCCGATCTCATAGGCTACTAGCGGAGATCTGTCCGCTTGGTGTATCACATGGATGCATGAGTTGCTCGTGTCCAACAAACTGACCACATAAAGTTTTCACATGGAGTTTTTATCCCATGTGTCTGAGAGAACTTTCATGTATCGATTGTATGACTAGTCCTTAGACTTGAGGTCCTTAGAATCTTTTATGTGGATCAATTAACTTTGACATTCTCCTTCCCCCGTTCAAAAGATTCGGTCATAAGGGTATGGTTTGGTCATTTGTTGACACACATGTGTTGGAAAGCGGCCGCGAGTGCGCAGCGGAAAATCAAAATTATTATGACGCTTTCCCTTTCCCAAGACCCATTTGTTTTTATTATTCTACAAGCCTAGGCATGGTACTATATATTCTAAGCATAAAAACTCATAAAACATGCAAAGAACATAAACCTAAACATGCTAACTATCAAAAGAACTCAAATTAAAATAAAGAAAGAAAAAGACTTACTTGAACCGAAGACAACAAAATTAATTAAGAATCCGATGTGGGATAAAAGTTAATTTAATCTTAGCCATTGGATCTTAATTTAGTGGTTTAATGAGATTATAAAACCCTAATAAGAGTTTGGGCCGAATTGGAATTCAAAACAAATAACAAAAAATTTACTATTCACATGAATAGTAATTGTTTTTTATTTCCAATTCCCAAAGTGCCCCTATCGTCATTCACCAATACCTCAGCCACTATGGAACCTCATAAAGGATCTGTTCAATAATTAAAAATATTGAACCATTTTTGAACAATTCATACAGCAATCATATATGTTGTTATATTTGTATTGTGCACTGTTAACCATTGATTTCGACTTTGTTGTGTGTGACCTTTTGGGTTCCCCTCAAGTTGGACATGAAATGAATCATGATAATTTAATCGAACATAAATTATCCTCCGATAAGATGGTCGTTCGATTTCAATGACCAAGGTTGACATCTAGCAACATTCCAATGACCCAAAATGAGAAGGAAAGATATATATATACCCATTATGTATGTGATTTACATATGATACGGTCCATCGCCTCACTATATCGCCAAATATTGACCTCGGGTACGGAACGTGTCTACCCATATGGTCAAATGTATGATATTGATAGTGACATAAATCATGCTAAACCCAAGAATCTCACATGATTCTTCCTCTGTGGCCACAGTTTCAAGCACTGATCACACATATCAACCCGCGAACTGGAATACTACTCTTATTAGAAAATATTATCCGAAAGAGTGGCGATTCTATGTTGTATCTTTACAAACTTCATGTGTTTGAACAAATGACCCAATCATACCCTTATGACCAGATCTTTTGAACTAGGGAATGAGAATTTCAAAGTGATTTGATCCACACATAAGATTGTAAAGACCTCAAGTCTAAGGAATAGTCATATAATCGATACATGAAAGTTATCAAAGACACATTGGATAAATACTCCATATGAAAACTTTCGGCAATCAGTTCGATGGACCCGAGCAACTCATGCATCCATGTGATACATCAAGCGGACGGATCTCCGCTAGTAGCCTATGAGATCGGCTACCCCAATTAAGGGCGGATCATATCATCATGCTAGTCTCTCCGCTTTGTGAACACCCAGATTATTCACAAAATTATTACTAGTAACATTTAAGAGTAATGATTCTCATAAGGCGTGGAAGCCATCATCTTATTACTCCAAGGACTTTATTACAGTGTTTAAAATTCATATAAGTTATGTAAGACACGTATAATAATGATTGCCATTTTATTAATTAATGAAAATGTTTCAAATATATGTACATATAGCCCATCCACAAGTTGGGTGTAGGGCATATCCCTAACAATCTCCCACTTGTACTATAGCAAACTAGTACTAATCTAGACACCATACTCTCGGGTTGCCTATCATGCTTTTGTTGAGTCAGCCCTTTTCAGAGAATCTGCAAGATTATCTTATGTGGGTATTTTCTCTATAACTTCTTAACTTCTTTTTCTCTCACAATCTCCCTGATTATAATTAAATCACCTGAGTACATGCTTGGATTTCTGGTGGGACCTTGGTTCCTTGATTGACAATGGCGCCCGTGTTGTCACAGTACATCGTGACGCCAATTTTTATCGCAGGAAGCACTTCCAGCTCCGTAATGAACTTCTTTATCCAGACTGCTTCTTTAGCTGCCTCAGATGCTGCAATATACTCAGGTTCAGTGGTGGAGTCCCTTGTAGTTGACTTCTTTGAGCTTTTCCAACTTACAGCACCGCCATTTAGAGTAAACATATATCATGTTTGCGATCTGCTGTCATCCATATCGGTCTGAAAGCTTGCAATCACATTAACCATGACTTTCATCTCAGAATAATCTCTGTATGTCAAAAACCATCCTTAGTTCTTCGCAGTGTTGGACAAAATGACCCATAGCGTCACTATTTGCACAGATCATTGTGTTATTGTAGCAAATTAACTATGTAACAAGGAAATTGCACTCTCGTCATTTGTGATTAGATCACCATAGATATATAAATGAAGAGAGGTCCCTATGATTAGTTCCTGGATTGAGATGATATGAGACAGTATCAGTCCACGAAGGATTAATCATTAAATATCCCTAGCCGTAGTATTATCGAGACTGGACATCGATAATGCGGAATAGGCTAGTATTGCACTTGTGTGCGTTGTGAGGGCACAACGACATAGTTCTCATATATATAAGTATTGGATACTTATGCAAGTGCGATAGGAGGTCGTGTTTCACCGATGGTACGGGAAACAGCTTCGCTCTGGATAGACCCCTCGGAATCCCATTGGTATTATGACTATGTGTCTATGGGAGGCCGAAATCAAGGTAGGTGTGTATAGTCTTAACCTGAGACTTGCATCGCTAATACTTGTGATAATCGGTAGACTTTGGTCTTGGTGGTACAGGGCTTTAACCGGTTTTGCGTACACCACTTCTGGGTTTATCAGAGAATCGTAGTGTATTGGGTGTGATGTCGAGACGGAAGTATCACTTCAGTCATATTGGAGATGATGTCACGCAGGATACGGTATTAGTGCTCTTAAGTGATGCGCATCCAATCGTGATATTATGACCAGGTCATGAATATCCGATTATAGAGACTAGTTACCAGACATCCGATATGTGTTTCGGACGGGGCAGACACTTATCCAGCCCCAGCCCTAGCACGTGATTATCCGATACTGGGCCGATATGCACAATACAATTGTATACTACGCTTGATACAGATCTAGATATTCTTTAATGAATATGTCCGGAGAACTTGGGAGAGTTGGTGCTTTGCTAGGAGTCGACCTTGTCTCGTAAATCGGTAGAACGTAGTACTTGGTACGTACGTGATTCGGATACTCCGACGACCGTATTTACTGCCAACTTATCCGGGGATCTCATGGGTCGCTTCCCGATAATCCACCGATGACGCACAACTCGCACTCTTGAATAATCTGGGATTATAATAGAAGAGAGAGAAAATTAATCTAGGATTAATAACGGAGATATTTTATCCGGGATAAAATGTCGTCTAAAGAGAGAGAACGATTAATTCGGAATTAATCGATGTATTAATATATTCGATATATTAGACGAAATTAGATTTCGACGCGGAATTAAAATCAGATTTTAATTCGGGCAAACGAGTTAATTTAGAATTAATTCGTTAGCGACGTAAATAATAATTTCGCCAGGCGCAATTATTTATTTAAATTCGATTGAATTAACGTCGCGACGTAAGCTCGGTATTTCGGAAATATCGAACCCGAATGCGTGAGTGCACGTGGGCCCACTTTCATTTGGAAACGTGTGGGGCCCACATGACACATGTCATTCTAATGCTTTGCATGTAGATTGTGTACATTGCACTCAATGTCATTGCATGGAGTTGAGTGTTTGACACTCTAAGCCATTGCATGTTATGTGTCATAATTTTATTATTAATTTAATGAAAATTATGGCATAAATATAAATTGATTTTTGGTAAATCATTTTAACTTAACACAAAACTTCTTCTCTCTCTCTCATTTTCTCTCTTCTCTCACGCCCAAAGCTTGAAATGGGGACTGGTTTTGAACCAGAAAAACGTGACACAAAAGGGAAGCAAGAGTGGTTTCTCATGGTGAGAAATCAAGTGCTAGCACACTTACAAGTCTTGCGAAGGTGGTAGGGAGGTTCGACCATGAGGCGGGACTCATCCGATGGAGTTTGGAGCTTCGTTTTGAGACCCGAAACTGCCAAGACAGTGAGCATGGACTGGTTGCAGCAAGCTTACCAAGGCAGTGCGTTTTTGGGCATGATTCGTCTTCAAATCGACATAACCGATCAATGTAAGTATTCCGCTATCTTCATTGGTGTATTCACGCATTATTTCATGTCTTGATTTGATCTTGGGACCTTAGAAAAATTCAACAATGGCATCATGAGCTAATGTTGCAAGCATGAAATTTGTAGGGTTTAAAATTTGGGTAAATGTTTGTTGAGCATGATTTGAATAAATTGATTGTTTAAGTATGCTTATAACATGTTTGATTGCATTTTGGTTGGACCAATTTGTTGAAAATTGATTTGGAATAATTTTCCCCAATTTATTCATGTTGGCCGAATGTGTAGGAGTCTTGGAGTTCTTGGAATTTTTCATTTTAAATTCATTGGATGAGTTATAATGATATAGGATGATGTTAATTTGAAGTCAATTTGTTGAATTTTGAATTGAACAAAATCCCCCCAATTCCTTCACCTTGGCCGAATGTATATGCCCTATTGAATGTCTTGGTAATTTTGATTTTGATAATTGGATGTATTGGAAATCATTCGGGATATGTATTTAATGTCGATTGCGGATTAATTGGATTGAAACCGAATTGACATGAAATCACTCCCTTGGCCGAGACTTAGAAGCATGTAATATGGGTTTGATTTTTCATTATGTGTGTTTGACATGTAATAATGAATTAAGTATGATTAATTGGACTAATTTAGTGTTTTGGAAATGTTGATTTAGTTGATTAATCATATAATGCACTTTTGGTAATTAAATTGTGAAAATTGGATTTTTGGATTTAATTAATTGGGCCTAATTTTGGAAATTAGAATTGAATTGTTGTAATTGGGCCTTTTGGGCTTGATTTATCAAGTTTGGTTTAGGCCAAGTGGATTGGATCCAATTGGGCCCAAAACCTTAACCATAAAGCCCAATTGCGGCTAATGAACCTTTAATGTTCAATTGGGCCTAATGGGCCAAGATTGATTTATGGGCTTATGGGGTAAATCCCGGATTGGACTTTGGTTATCGGTTTGACCCGAGTTGACCAAAAGTCCACGCCTTAAGAAATCAATCAAAAGCCCATTGGACTTTAATTGAATTGACGTTGGACGTTAATCGGTCTTTGAGACGCGTTACGATTAGATTTGGAATTTAAATCGTAAAAGGTTTATTAAATAAAAGTGTATATATTTAATTTGGAATTGAATAGTGAATTAGTATTAAATACATGTTAAATTAGATTTAATGATGTAGTTTAATTTAATTCATGAATTCGTACTTTAAGTACTTATTCGCAAAAACGAGTTTGACTCGAACAAAATCAAATCGTTGTTTGAACATTGGATGATCACTTAATTATCAGATTAATTAATTTGATTAGATTGATTGATAGCATGCTTATGTGTGTGAATACGTGGTTGTGTTGAATGAATAATGTATATCGGATGGATATTAGTCGGGTGGGCAATTTTAGAAATTGTTGTAATAAATTCGATTTATTAAATTGGACCTGCGTGTCCAGCCTTATCACCTTCTTTCTCTTTGTATTCTCTTCTCACCTATTCCCCTCTATATATGAGGTTTCTTTAGAAGTGTAGTGTAACGGGTAGAAGTAGTACAAGTGCTAGCTTGAGTGAGAAAGGGAGAGATTTGATCTAGGATCAATGTGTTAAGTATCCATCCGCATATCATTATTATTTTATTTCATACTCGCTTATCGCTTTATGTATTTAGAATGCATGTTTAAGGGTGTATGATGATGAGACCTAACAAAGATAATTAAATTGGTAGCCAATTTGCACGCGAAAAATCCCTTTAAATATCAGCGTTTATTTTCCTTCCATTGAATGATTCTTACTCAAGATCCGAGATTGGCAGGGGTTGTTGGCCAAAGTCAAGCCCTTGTCCGTCAAAGATGTGTTTTAATCACGAGGCTTTGTTCCATATCGGTGTCGTGTCCAAGTTGTGGTTTGTTGGCCAAAGTCAAGACCACTTCTTGTCCATTGACATTGATTACGAAGCTTCCATGTCAATGGGTCCGCGCTTGACTGGGATCACTAGGTTTGTTGTGCCAAAGCCAAGGCCTAGTTGATTCAGAGGAAAAGGTTAGGGTATATATTCGATGTATAGGCATATATAGATATATATGTTGTACTTGGATGTCCACCTACTGGATCTAGGAGTTGGATGAGATCCAATTGATCTTCGAGATCTACCTAGTTAATTATCATACAATTTGTTGGCCAAAGTCAAGATTGTGTGATATTTAACGGGATCCTAGCCCACTAGGAAACACGGTTTCCCGAGTACTCGACAGAGGGTTAGAGGCTCGACGAAAAATAGTGGGAGGCAAGTATTGAATTTGCAACATTCGTTCGAATACTCGCTAAACGCCGCTCATTTTATTTTACTCGTATATTTATTAAAAGTATTAGTTGGACTAATTTTTATGTTGTTTTAAATTATATATATAGTTGGACTATATACAAACTCATTCAATATATAGTTGATTTTATAATTGGATTATAGTAATCAATATAATTGAATTAATGATAGTTGATTTTATAATGGGATTATAGTAATCAATATTAAAATTATAGTTGATTAAATAATTGGATTATTGTAATCATTATAATAAATAGTACCTTATTAAATTGATTAAATAGTTGGACTATTGAAATCAAGAAAGAATTGAAAAGTTGAATATTTAAAATATATAATCATCTTGGATTAAATGCTTTAAATGATTTAATTTTCAATTGGGAATTAATAATAGGTTAATTTATTTGATAAATTAACTTATTATGACTAAGCCCATTATTAAGCAAATAGTAGAGCATAAAGTCTTTGGAAGATTTATGTGATGATGACTTTAGTGCTTAATTAATATACTTATAATAAATCTATCTTTAGATTTAAAAGTATTAAAGTTGCAATTAATTGAAATTATTCTAGTGGAGAAAAGTCAAAGTTTGCAATTGGGCATGTAGCACAAGGTGCATATCATTTCGATATTCTAAAACCCAAGGCTTGCCAAAGGTTTGTGAAATATTGAAAAGATAATTGACATATCCCAAAGTGACTACCATTTGGATATGGAAGACACGAAGGAATTAAAGATAGGGCGAGGCTCTAACTTTAAAAATATTTGTCAAAGTTATGTTTACTACTAGTATTAAATTGGATTTTAAATACTTAGTGTGGTACATAATATATATATGTATTGACGTTCAGAATCCGCTGTGAGCTGGATACTGGCTTCAAGCCGAGATTTCTCTGCGAATTGGAAACGGGACGAAAGTCGCTGTTTCGACCGTAGATACCTAAGTTTAGGAACTACCCTTTGGGTATGTACTTAAATTAGGAAATGTTATAATGTAACTAGTTTGACTAGAGACATTATCTCTATATCAGTGTTTAATCCGATGCGGATAAAACCTTTATATTCTAGAACACTAAAGTGTTTCATTATATAAAGATGATACTGAGATAAATACATTGGATGTAAATAACAGAATTTATATTTTGAATATAATAAAATCTCAAACATATAAAATGACAAATAAATAGCTCAAATTGATTTGATCAATGGAGACTTATTTGTGGCATTGTTGTCTAGGACACAATTAAACAGACTCTTGTATATCCACACCTTTTAAGAGTGGGTACTAGGACTGATTTGACTATTCAAATAAGGTCTACGAATCTAGTTTATTAGGTTAAATACCTAAAATACTATTTACTTGGTAATAGTAAAAGGGCCACCGATCTGTTAGCCCTATTCATGGTGAATTAAGTGGGCCCATATCTAGCTAGGCTAGATGTGAACATGAATATTTCGTGACCTTAACGGATGTAGCATCACGTTGTGGTTATGTGTTTCTTTTGAAGAACACAGATCGGAAACTTTTGAAGTTTCGACACGAAGAAAACAAACAGATCGGCTATAGTGTTATTCCGCCACGGTAAGACCGAAATGGAAAATACTTAAGCAGTAAGTTTCATATATAAATGAAAGAGTACGGTGTTCTTTCATGATGAGGACTCCTCCCGAGACACGTCAGTTAGACGTGTGTCTGAACTAAAACCGAATTTTGTTGGACATGATAAGGTTTATCACGAGTCGCTCTGAGCTACAATTTCCTTCAACATGATATGTATTAACAGTGCAAAACTTATTTAGAATAAGGTTCCATATAAATCTGTTTGACAGATATCATATAGGATATGAACAGGGAAGAAACGAGGTTTCTCATTCCTGATAATTTGGGTATGCGAGGCATAGCGTTTGGATGATACCAAACTAAGGACCCAAATTGGATAAGTGCCAATATAAGTTATCCTAAGGGAAACCTTAAATATAGTACTTATAAATCCCACAAGAGAACAATGTAATTGTTGCTCACCATGCGGTTTTCCTGAGAGGAATACCGATATGCAGTGGTTAGTGGGAGGATAGTGATACTCGATGAAAAATCGGAGTGATACTGTTCATAGGCACGAAGTCCGTAATGGAACACAAACAGTTCATCTATGATGAAACTATACCATTAATCTTCAAATACACAAGAAACTAGTAGATCGGATAGAGTCAGAAAACAACCTAGGGTATGGGTTTCTGATCTAACCTCATAAAGATGTCAATCTTATGGAGGTGTACCATCCGACTACGTTTGAGGAAGTGAATACGAGGTATTGACTCCCTGTTATGGCAAAGTGCCATGAGTCCGAAATGGATTCCATGTATAACAACTATGTTTGGATACTAGTTGTTGTACCACAAGGCATTGTGCCTATGGTACATTAAACGTCTTCAAGGAAGACATACATGGAAGGCAACATACCAACGTGCAAACCTAAGGTTTTGACGAAAGGTATCGTTATCAACATTGTGTTAATAACGGTTCAACCTTTTTACCTGTTGCCATGGTAAATCCATTTTGAAGATGCTTGTTGATAACTGTATATTTCATTTATGAAATATGTCAGTTACAAATCAAAATCGCTTTCCTGAAAAGGAAACCTTTTGGAGGATGTTTACAACATCCTGACGATTTTGTATAACCGACAAACCAGGTTTGCGGGTTATTCGATCCATGTTTGGATTGATGCAAGCATAAGGTTCTTGGAACTGTCGTTTTGAAATAATCATAATGGTTTATGATTTGACTCAAAACGAAATAATTCTTGTGTATATAAGGAGGTTAGTGGGAGCGCACTGACAGTGAAATTCCCATATAGCAATTGGTGAAAGCTTGGCTTTCATAGATATTCTTTCATAGAAATTCTCCGTAGAATTCTGGGGAGTAACAACCTTTATTCAAGGAATAAAAATCTACTGGGATAGATTTGGAGTTTGTTAACACTCTCTGGGAAATTGTACATTTAAAATGTACTTGTATTGGTGTCTCATACGCTTCGAGCATATGGAGTCACAATCGGGTCAATCCAAGTGATAGTCACTGGATTGAAGTTAAAAACATCTGTTAGTATCTCTGAGAACTAAAGATGCTATCTTTTACTATGGAGAAGGAGAACTTGAAGTGACTGGGATCACTGCAGCAAGTTTCCAAACGATTAAATACTGCGGTACTATAAAGTTTGAATAACGGGACAGTGAGCTGGAAATCTTCCGAGCAAGATAACTGTTGCCGAATAAACAACTAATGCGGATTATTGCTGCAGCTGAGGCAGCAATAGAAGCCATTTGGGTCGATAATAAATCTAATTAGATTAGATATAGTTCTGTTAGCAGCTGAGCTAGGCGTCAGCATAAGGCTAAGAATTAAAGGTCTCATCGACGATCCAGATATATACTTCTATATCATCTGATTCGTTCGGATCATACATCGTGGCGATGTGATGATCGTATAAATCGCGTCAGACGATAATCAAACAAATCCGCTGACGAAAACCTTTTCTCAGCAATTTGAGCGAACCGTACATAGTTCGGATGTGCGACACTTGAGTGACTGGCTATGTGCCAAGTGGGAGATTGTTGGACAAAATGACCCATAGCGTCACTATTTGCACAGATCATTGTGTTGTTGTAGCAAATTAACTATGTAACAAGGAAATTGCACTCTCTCGTCATTTGTGATTAGATCACCATAGATATATAAATGAAGAGAGGTCCCTATGATTAGTTCCTGGATTGAGATGATATGAGACAGTATCAGTCCACGAAGGATTAATCATTAAATATCCCTAGCCGTAGTATTATCGAGACTGGACATCGATAATGCGGAATAGGCTAGTATTGCACTTGTGTGCGTTGTGAGGGCACAACGACATAGTTCTCATATATATAAGTATTGGATACTTATGCAAGTGCGATAGGAGGTCGTGTTTCACCGATGGTACGGGAAACAGCTTCGCTCTGGATAGACCCCTCGGAATCCCATTGGTATTATGACTATGTGTCTATGGGAGGCCGAAATCAAGGTAGGTGTGTATAGTCTTAACCTGAGACTTGCATCATCGCTAATACTTACGATAATCGGTAACTTTGGTCTTGGTGGTACATGGCTTTAACCGGTTTTGCGTACACCACTTCTGGGTTTATCAGAGAGTCGTAGTGTATTGGGTGTGATGTCGAGACGGAAGTATCACTTCAGTCATATTGGAGATGATGTCACGCAGGATACGGTATTAGTGCTCTTAAGTGATGCGCATCCAATCGTGATATTATGACCAGGTCATGAATATCCGATTATAGAGACTAGTTACCAGACATCCGATATGTGTTTCGGACGGGGCAGACACTTATCCAGCCCCAGCCCTAGCACGTGATTATCCGATACTGGGCCGATATGCACAATACAATTGTATACTACGCTTGATACAGATCTAGATATTCTTTAATGAATATGTCCGGAGAACTTGGGAAGAGTTGGTGCTTTGCTAGGAGTCGACGTTGTCTCGTAAATCGGTAGAACGTAGTACTTGGTACGTACGTGATTCGGATACTCCGACGACCGTATTTACTGCCAACTTATCCGGGGATCTCATGGGTCGCTTCCCGATAATCCACCGATGACGCACAACTCGCACTCTTGAATAATCTGGGATTATATAGAAGAGAGAGAAAATTAATCTAGGATTAATAACGGAGATATTTTATCCGGGATAAAATGTCGTCTAAAGAGAGAGAACGATTAATTCGGAATTAATCGATGTATTAATATATTCGATATATTAGACGAAATTAGATTTCGACGCAGAATTAAAATCAGATTTTAATTCGGGCAAACGAGTTAATTTAGAATTAATTCGTTAGCGACGTAAATAATAATTTCGCCAGGCGCAATTATTTATTTAAATTCGATTGAATTAACGTCGCGACGTAAGCTCGGTATTTCGGAAATATCGAACCCGAACGCGTGAGTGCACGTGGGCCCACTTTCATTTGGAAACGTGTGGGGCCCACATGACACATGTCATTCTAATGCTTTGCATGTAGATTGTGTACATTGCACTCAATGTCATTGCATGGAGTTTGAGTGTTTGACACTCTAAGCCATTGCATGTTATTTGTCATAATTTTATTATTAATTTAATGAAAATTATGGCATAAATATAAATTGATTTTTGGTAAATCATTTTAACTTAACACAAAACTTCTTCTCTCTCATTTTCTCTCTTCTCTCACGCCCAAAGCTTGAAATGGGGACTGGTTTTGAACCAGAAAAACGTGACACAAAAGGGAAGCAAGAGTGGTTTCTCATGGTGAGAAATCAAGTGCTAGCACACTTACAAGTCTTACGAAGGTGGTAGGGAGGTTCGACCATGAGGCGGGACTCATCCGATGGAGTTTGGAGCTTCGTTTTGAGACCCGAAACTGCCAAGACAGTGAGCATGGACTGGTTGCAGCAAGCTTACCAAGGCAGTGCGTTTTTGGGCATGATTCCTCTTCAATCGACATAACCGATCAATGTAAGTATTCCGCTATCTTCATTGGTGTATTCACGCATTATTTCATGTCTTGATTTGATCTTGGGACCTTAGAATAAATTCAACACGCAGAATACTGAGGATTGTTTTGACAGCTGCCTAGTGATGCTCACCAGGATTTGCCTGATTCTTGCTTGTTATGCTAAGAGCATAAGAGACATCAGGTCTTGTAAATAGCATGGCATACATGATCGATCATATTGCTAAAGCATAAGGGATGCTACTCATATGCTCTCTATCTGAAGGAGTATGTGGACATTGCTCCCACAGATAATTTGATTCCATGACAAGTAGGTAAATTACCTCTTTTGGAATCTTCCATTTTGAATCTTTTCAAAACTTTATCTATGTACGTAGATTGAGAAAGTCCTAACAACCTCTTAGATCTATTACGATAGATCTTAATGCCGAGGATGTAGGCTGCTTCTCCCAAATCTTTCATGGAGAAATTATGAGATAACCATTGTTTGGTGGCTTGCATCATGGGAATATCATTCCCGATGATTAATATATTATCGACATATAATACAAGAAATACAATTGCAGTCCCACTACTTTTCCTGTAAACACAAGGCTTGTTAACATTTTTGATGAAGTCAAATTTTTTGATTGTCTCATCAAATCGTATATTCCAACTTCTGGAGGCTTACTTGAGTCCATAAATGGATCGTTTATGCTTGCATACTTTATTATGATCATCATTATATGCAAACCGCTCAGGTTATGTCGTTTTGACATTCATCTTCCAAATCTCATAATCAAAGTTTGCAGCTAGTGCTAGTAAAATTTGAATGGACTTTATCATTGCAACAGGCGAGAAGGTTTCGTCATAGTCAATTCATTGGATTTGTCTATAACCTTTCACCACCAACCTAGCCTTATAGGTTTTGATGTTGCCTTCTACATCAGTTTTATGTTTGTAAATCCACTTGCAACCTATGGGTTTTATCCCTTCAGGTGCATCTACAAAGTTCCAGACTTTATTCTAATACATAGAGTCAATTTCATATTTCATGTCCTCAAGCCATTTGACTGAATCTATGTCACACATTGCTTCGTCATAACTAGTGGGATCATCATTATCGATGACCTGATCATATTCCTCATCAATATAAAAACCATATCTTTCAGGCTCATGCCTTTCCCTACCAGACCTTCTGAGTTCATAACCCTGTGGTTGTTCCGTCGCTGCCTTTTTGAGGGGCCTGGGGTTTAGTTCTATGTTAGTTTGTTCTTTTCGTACCTCATCGAGGTCAAGTCTACTCCCACTATATTTATTGAGAAGGAATTCATTCTCTAGAAATTTAACATTTCGTGAGACAAATGTTCTTTGTTCATTTGGGCCGTAGAACACGTATGCTCTTGAGTTCAAGGCATATCCTACAAACTTATATTTAAATGCCCTATCATCCAATTTTTTAGTTTGTGTGAGCTTGACATATGCGTCACATCCCCAAACTCTTAGATAACAAAGACTAGGACGTTTCCCAGACCATAACTCATATGGTGTTTGACTAACTGTCTTGGAAGGAACTTGTTTTAGTAGTAGTGTTGCAGTTTCTAAAGCATGACCCAAAAAAAAAGAGGTAGATCCGTGCCTTGCATCATTGATCGAACCATATCTAATAATGTCTGATTTCTCCTTTCGGAGACCCCATTATGGTGTGGAGTTCCCGGAGGAGTCCACTGGGAAACAATGCCATTTTCTCTCAAGTAATCTTGAAATTCATTGCTTAAATATTCACCACCTCGGTCAGACCTTAGTGACTTCTTACTTTTATTAAGCTGGTTTTCTATTTCAGCCTTGAAGTCTTTGAATTTCTTAAAGGCTTCAGATTTGTACCGCATAAGGTACACATACCCATATCGCGAATGATCATCGATAAAGGTAATGAAGTATAAGAATCCACCTCTAGCGGTAACTGACATTGGTCCGCATACATCAGAGTGTATGAGTTCTAATGTCTCCGATGCACGTTGTCGTTTACATTTGAAGGGTAATTTGGTCATTTTTCCAAGTAAACAAGACTCACACATTCCATAAGATTTATATTTGAAGGGTTTGAAATACCCATCCTTATGTAGCTTAGTTAATCTTGTTTCATTGATATGCCCTAAGCGACTGTGCCATATAAGTGATTCATTGAGATTATTCGAGTTAACGTTGTATATATTAGAGGTTGAACATTCTTTGTTAGTTTGTAAGACATAGATACAATTATTCAAAATAACATCTCCATATTTTATTTCATTGAAAAAAATAGAACATTCATTACAACTTATTAGGCATGAAAAGCCTTTATTACATAAAGAAGAAATTGAAATGATTTTCTTTACTAGAGAAGGTACATAAACACAACTAAAACTAAAACTAAACCATTCGGCAAAACTAATGAATAAGTCCCTACGCACAATGCAGCCAGTTTTGCTCCATTACCCATGCGTAAGTCAACTTCCCCATGACGGAGTCTCCTACTATTTCTCAGGCCCTGCGCATTGTTACACAAGTGAGTCCCACAACCGTTGTCAAGCAACCAAGTAGAAGGTTCAGCATTTTGAGAATATAGTTCAATCATATACAACATACCGGAAGCATTGGGCTTCTTCGCCTCTTGGGCTTCCCTAGCTTCCTTGGCTTTCAAGGATCTGCAGTCTTTCTTCCAATGACCCTTCTTTCCACAAAAGAAACATTTCCCATTTCCAATTTTCTTCTCCACCTTACCATTGGGCTTTAGGTGATCTGGAGCCTTGGCCATGCCCTTATTTTTATTTGGGCCTCGTGGCTTCAGGTCTGTTCCAGTTAGCATGACGGAAGTTTTAAGCTCCAATTTCAAGTCCTTATCTGCTTGCTTTATCAGATTGTGCAATTCTGCTAAAGTAGCTTCTTTATCAGATAGATGAAACTGCATAATAAAGTTAGAGAATTCTTTTGGTAAGGACTGAAGAATTAGATCGTGAACTATCTCATGATCCATGATGAACCCGCGGTTGGCCAATTTTTCAATGTGACCAATCATCTTAAGCACATGTCCACTAACAGATCCTTCCTTATACCTTGTTTGAAATAAGGCACATGACACTTGGAGTCCCACAGTATGAATGGAAGTTGCATACAACTCCTTCAAGTTAAATATGATGGTTTGAGCATCCATAACTTCGTGAGCTTTTTGAATTTCGTCCGACATAGAGCCAAGCTTGTTGGAGATTCTAAGCATCCCAAGATCAATAAACAAGCATGAAACATGCGTGAATACATTCGAGGAAGTTACGGAATACTCACATCGATTGGTTGAACGACGCTTTGACGAACAAAGATGAACATTCTGCTCACTGTTTTCTACTCGGCAGTGGCTGCTGTTTCGCTCCTCATTTTCGGCCTTTGAATCATCTTCCAAGCTCCAAGCTTCGTCGTGGTGATTCCCGGCTCATGGGTGGACTTCCCTATCACCTTCGCATGTCTCTCGGAGTGCTAGCTCTCATGATTTTTGCCACAAAAATCGCACTTGCTTCCCTTTTCTTCCTCCATTTCCACGGCAGTTCACTGCCAAGAACAGAAGAAAGAATGCCCTCCAAGGGCATGAGATGAAGAAGAAAATGGAGAGAGAGAAGAGTTGAAAAATTGTGTCAAGTGTTATTGATTTCTAAAATCAATTTAACATATACCAAACATATAACAATAATATATGTCACTCAAGCTTTTAAAAGCTTTTCAACAACTCCCATCAAGTCACATCTATCAATCAAGTTGTCAAGTCACATCACTCAAAGTGACAATTGAATTGACGCTTGATGCGACTAATGATTTGACGCTTGATTTGACTTGCGTGCCGCACTCGAATTTGAAATGTGAATGCGCTCACAAATAATCCCGGGCTCGGGTTCGCTAATTCCAAATTAACGAATTTTCCATTGTGACGTAATTAAATGATTACGCCTGGCGAAATCACTATTCACATCGCTAACAAATTAATTCTAAATTAACTCGTTCGTCCTAATTAAAATCTAATTTTAATTCCGCGTCGAAATCTAATTTCGTTTAATATATAGAATATATTAATTTGTGGATTAATTCCAAATTATTCGTTATCTCTCTTTAAATGATATTTTATCCTAGATAAAAAATCTCCGCAATTAATCCCATATTAATTTTCTCTCTCATCTTATTAATCCCAGATTAATTAAAGTGCGAGTCATACGTCATCGGTGAATCTTTGGGAAGTGGAGATCCCCGTATATGTTGGTAGTAAATTCGGTCATCGGACTATCCAAAAACGTAAGTACCAAGTACTACGTTTTACCGATTTACAAGACAAGGTTGGCTTCTAGCAAAGCACCATACCTACCCAATTCTCCGGAAATATCCTTAGAGGAATAAAGGATCTATATCAGGCATAGTATAGGTAGTATTGCGTATTTATGTCCAGTATCGGATGATCACATGCAAGGCCTGGGGCTGGTATAGTGTCTGCCCCATACGAAGCATATATCGATAACGAGCAACTAGTCTTTTTAAAATCGGATAATCATGACCAATTCATATTATCCCGACGGTTGCAACCTTTTTAGAGAAACATGTATGTATCCCTGCGCGATCATCAACTCCATATGACTGGAGTGACACTTCCGTCTTGACAGCACACCCAACACACTACGATTCTCAATATACCCAGCATTGGCGTACTTAGAAACTGTTAAAGCCCTGGACGACCGCAACCAAAATATATTGATTTTTGCAAGTATTAGCGGTGCAAGTCTCAGGTTAAGACCAAATACACCTACCCTGATATCGGACTTCCATAGACATATAGTCATACTACCAATGGAATTCCGAGGGGGTCTATCCAGAGCGAAGCTGTTTCCCGTACCATCGGTAAAACACAACCTCCTATTACACTTGCATGAGTATCTTATACCCAAATATATGAGAACTATGCCGTTGTGCCATCACAACGCGCACAAGTGTAATACTAGTCTTTTACGTATTCATCGATGTCCAATCTCGATAATACTCTGACTATGGATATTTAATGATTTATCCTTCGTGGACTGATACTGTCTCATATCATTCTCAATCCAGGAACAAATCATAGGGACCTCCTATCATTTATATATCTATGTGATCTAATCACAAATGATAAGAGTGCAATCTCCTTTGTCACATAGTTAATTTGTACAACAACACCATGATCTGTACAAATAGTGACTCTATGGGTCATAATTGTCCAACAATCTCCCACTTGGCCTATAGCCAGTCACTCGAGTGTCTTACACCCGAACTATGTACGATTGGCTCAAACTGCTGAGAAATGCTTTCGTCAGTGGATTTGCATGATTATCGTCTGATGCGGTTTATACGATCATCACATCGCCACGATGTATGATCCGAACGAATCAGATTAATATCAAAGTATGTATCTGGATCGTTGATGAGACCATTAATTCTTTAGCATGTGCTGACGTCTGGCTCAGCTGCTAACAGAACTATATCTAATCTAATTAGATTTGTTTTCGACCCAAATGGCTTCTATTGCTGCCTCAGTTGTAGCAATAACCTACATTTGTTGTTTATTCGGTAACAGTATCTTGCTTTGAAGATTTCCAGCTCACTGTTCTGTTATTCAAACTGTATAGTACCGTTTGCGACTTTTAGTCGTCCTATTGGTTTAGGAAACTTGCAGTAGTGATCCCTGTCATTTCAAGTTCTCATTCTCCATAGACTAAGACAATATGCTTATATATCTAAGATACTAAAGGATATTCTTAACTTCAATCCAGTGACTATCACTCGGATTGGCTTGTTTGTTACTCAATATGCTCAAAGCGTATGAGACACCAGGTCACGTACATTTTTCAATGTACGATTTCTCAGAGAATTTTCTGAAAGCCAAGCTTTCGCCGATTTTATTATGGGAATATCATTTCCAAGAAATGACATATTATCATTATTCATATAGAACCACTGTCAGTGCGCTCCCACTAACCCCCTCTTATTACACAGAATATTTTTCGTTTTGAATTAAATCAT
This sequence comes from Zanthoxylum bungeanum, assembly GCA_019454045.1. NCBI lineage: Eukaryota > Viridiplantae > Streptophyta > Magnoliopsida > Sapindales > Rutaceae > Zanthoxylum > Zanthoxylum bungeanum. Next base: position 24,024 of record SKCR01000957.1, read on the forward strand.
AAACTATTATGATTACATCAAAACGACAATTCCAAGAAGTTGTGCTTGCTTCAATCCAATCATGGATCGAATAACCTGCAAACCTTGTTTTCTAGTTTTGTACGACAAAACCGACAGGATGTTGCAAACATCCTCCGAAAGGTTTCTTTTACAGGAAAGCGATTTTCCCGTTAAGCTGACATATTTCATAAATGAAACATGCAGCTTTAGCAAGCATTATCCAAATGGATTTACCGTGGCAACATGTAAAAGGTTGAATCGAAATCAACACAATGTTGATAATGATACCTTTCCGCTAAAAGCCCAGCTTTATACGTTGGTATGTTGTCATCCATGTATGTCTTCCGTGAAGACTGATAAAGTACCAGTAGGCACAATGCCTTGCGGTACATCAACTAGTTTCCAAACTTAGTTGATATACATGGAATCCATTTCGGACTCATGACACTTTGTCATAATATGGAGTCGATACCTTGTATCACTTCCTCATACGTAGTCAGTTGGTATTCCTCAATAAGATAGACATCTTTATGAGGTGAGATCAGAAACCCATACCCCAGGTTGTTTTCTGACTCTCTCTGACCTACGCGGTTCTTGTGTATTTAAAGATTATGGTATAGTTTCATCCTTGATGAACTATTTGTGTTACATTAGGATTCGGTGCCTGGAACAGTATCACTCCAATTTTCATCGAGCTTTACTATCCTCCCACTTACCACTGCATATCGGTATTCCTCTTAGGAAAACCGCATGGTGAGCAACAATCTAATTGTTCTCTTGTGAGTTGTATAAGTACAATACTTATGGTATCCCTAGGATATCCTAAAATTTGGCACTATCCAATTTGGGTTTTAGTTTGGTATCATCCAAACATATGCCTAGAATTCCCAAATTTACAAGAATGAGAAACCCGGTTTCTTTCCCGTTCATATCTAATATGAAATATGTCTAACAGATTTTAATGGAACCTTATTCAAAAAAAGTTCTTGCACTGTTTAAAGCTTATCCTTGAAGGAAATGGTAGCTCATAGCGACTTATGATTAACCTTATCATGTCCAAAAATATTCGGTTTATCCGTTCGGACACCCCGTCAAAGTGACGTGTTCCGGGAGTCCTCATTGAAAGAATACTATACTATTTCAAGTATATTAGAAAATTATTGCTTAAGTATTTCCATTACGGTCTAACCATGACGGTCTATTACTATAGCCGATCTGTTTTTCTATTTCGTGTCGAAACTTTAAAATTTTCCGATTTGTGTTCAAAAAGGAAACACATAACCATAACGCGATGCCACATCCGTAAAGGTCACGAAATATACATATCCACCTCTAGCGTAGCTAGACATTGGGCCACTTGCTTCACTATGAACTAGGGCTAACAGATATGTGGCATTTGCACTTTTACCAAGTAAATAGTGTTTTAGGCATATTGCCCAATAAACTAGATTCGTAGACTTTATTTGAATGAAATCAAAACACCCATAGTATCCACTCTTCAAAAATGTTGATATACGAGTCTTGTTTAGATTGTGTACCAGACAACATTGCCACAAATTAGTTTCTCCTCATCAAATCAGTTTGAGCTATTTGTTTGTCACGTTATACGTTTGAGATTTATTTATATTCAAAATATAAATTCTGTTATTCACATATAATGTGTTTATCTAAATGTCATCTTTATATAATGAAACACTTTATTGTTCTAGAATATAAAGGTTCACCCACAGCGGGTCAAACACTGATACAGAGATAATGTTTCTAGTCAAACTAGTTACATTATAACAGTTTCCTAATCCTGCTCATAGCAGATTCTGAACATCAGTATATATTTATGTACCACACTAAGTATTCAAAATCCCATTTTAATACTAGTAGTGAACATAATATGACAAACATATTTGAAGTCAGAGCCTTGCTCGTTCTTCAATTCCTTCATGTCTGCTTTGTCCAAACGGCAGTCACGCTTCCGCGATCCCGTTTGCCACAATTTAGGCAGACATTTTATGATATGTCCTTTATCTTCCCATAAGATTATAATGATTTTGCCTTTGCCTCTTTTCATATTCCAGAAGCCTTTGGCCAAGCCCCGGGTTTCTAGAATATCAAAGTAAGATGCGCCTTGCGTACTTGCCTTATTGCAAACTTTGACTTTATCTCCTTGAGAATAGTCATTAACTATCCAAGAGTTTACTATTCCAATATTAGTACTTCTAAAATCAAAGTATAGATTTATGAAGATCCTTCAATTTCTTTATCATACTTTAAGGATCTAATCCTTAGTTCTGATTCAGAAATTAAGAAGTCTACTGCGACAAGCTTAATTGATTAAGCACTAAAGTTATCATCACATAAATCTTCCAAAGATTATGCTCTGCTATTTGCTTAACTTCGAGCTCAGGCCTAATATGTTATTTTATCAAATAAAGTAACTGATTAGATTCCAGGACCATCATGAAATTTCCCAATTTTGAAAATTAAGCCATTTAAATACATTTTCCCTATGATTATCTTTTAAATGTCAATCTTTCATTTTTATCTTGATTTTAATAGTCCAACTATTTAATCAACGATTTCGGTACTATCTATCATAATGATTACAATGGTCCAACTATTTAATCAACTATAATTAATTAAATCAAATATATTGATTACTGTAATCCAATTATATAACCAACTATAAATGAATTATTTGAATATAGTCCAACTATTTATTAAAACAACATTTAAATATTAGTCCAACTAACATTTAATATATTTGACGAATGATATTTGTTTGAGCGCGTATGGCAAGTAATTAAACGAATATTGCAAATTCAATTCTTGCCTCCCACTATTTTTCGGCGAGCCTCTAACCCTCTGTCGAGTACTCGGGAAACCGTGTTTCCTAGTGGGCTAGGATCCTTTTAAATATCACACAATCTTGACTTTGGCCAACAAATTGTATGATAATTAACTAGGTAGATCTCTAAGATCGATTGGATCCAATCCAATTCCTAGATCTGGTAGGGGGACATCCAAGTCCGAAACATATATCTTATATATGCCAATACATCCAATGTATTACCTAACCTTTTTTCCTCTGAATCAACTAAGCCTTGGCTTTGGCACAACAAACTTAGTGATCCCAGTTAAACGCGACCCATTGACCATGGAAAGCTTCGTAATCAATGTCGATGGAGAAGAAGTGGTCTTGACTTTGGCCTGTTGGAGTTCAATCAAGTCCCAAAGATCACAAATCATGCATAAAAAACCACATATGAACACATCAAAGGAGGTGCGGAATATACTCACATTGAATTTCGGTTTTGATGAATGAAGAACAAGGTGCGATTTTGTCCCCTCCAAGCTCACGGCAGTGGCTCCTCCTTGCAGTGGGCTGTGCGATTTTAGTCCTCTTTGAACCTCCAAGAATCGGCCATGCATGAACTCCATTGAAGCTCTAAGCTTTGAGATTCCATGCTCACAAACTCACTTCCCTATCACCTTTGTATCACTCAAGGTGTGTGCTAGCACTTGTATTCTTCTTTTGCTTCTCAAAATGCTCGGTCAAACCAGAACAAAAGGAGAAGAAATCGCACCATGCGTGAAGGAGATGAAGAAGAAAAAAGAGAGGGAGAAGAGAGGACCGAATTCTGCATGTCAGAGAGAGAAAAAGATTTTTAATATATATATTTTTTATTTCTTTTACCAAGTAAAATAAATAAAACATATATATCTTATCTTTTAATTCAAAAGTCAAAAGTTAAAAACAATAAAGCTTTTTCATCATTTCAACTTTTAACTTTAAGTCACATCACATCTATTCACTTTAATAAAGTGACATATTGTCAAGTCACATCACTCAAAGTGACAATTAATTTGACGATTGACGCGACTAGCGATTTGACGCTTGATGTGACTCGCGTGCCGCGCTCGAATTCGAAATGCGAATGCGCTCGCAATCACTCTCGGGCTCGGGTTCGCTAATTCCAAATTAACGAATTTTCCGTCGCGTCGTAATTAAGTGATTACGCCTAGCGAATTCACTATTCATGTCGCTAAAGAATTAATTCTAAATTAACTTGTTCGCCCGAATTAAAATCTAATTTTAATTCCGCGTCGAAATCCAATTTCGATTAATATATCAAATATATTATTTTATCGATTAATTCCAAATTAATCGTTCTCTCTCTTTAACGATATTTTATCCGAGATAAAATATCTCCGTAATTAATCCCAGATTAATTTTCTCTCTCATCGAATTAATCCCAGATTAATTCTATCTCTCTCTTCTAATTAATCCCAGATTAATCAAAGTGCGAGTAATACGTCATCGGTGAATCTTCAGGAACCGACCCATGAGATCTCCGGATATGTTGGCAGTAAATACGATCGTCGGACTGTCCAAACACGTAAGTACCTCGTACTACGTTTATATCGATTTACAAGACAAGGTTGGCTTCTAGCAAAGCGCCATGCCTACCCAATTCTCCAGAAATATTCTTACAGGAATATATAGATCTGTATCAAGAGTAGTATACCGTAGTATT
>SKCR01000958.1:0-28481 GCA_019454045.1 Zanthoxylum bungeanum
TTATTAATAAGAGAAAAAATGATTAGAATCTAAACTTTTGATTTTTGAGGGGCAAAAATGGAAACAAATTTAAAAACGAAGCGGACGCCAAGGAAACTGTAAAGCGAAGCGAAACTATAGCGTGGGACCGGTTTTGCCACGTTCTGGACTTTTTGGTGGTGTTTACGTAATTATAAATTTGATTAGCTTTCAATTTTTTTAATTTTTAAATCAAATTGAAAAAAAAAATATTACATTACAATTTTAACTACAAAATTAGTTTTTTAATTTATTTTTTAAATTTTTTACTCTCACAACTATGAAATTAGATAAAACGTTTTGTTGATGGTGATTTTTTTGGCACCTAAGAAGTTAGAATCCTAAGGAAGGGTATAAAAGAGATTTCTATTTTCAAGGTTCGAGGGCCCGAGCCCAAGAAACAGGGATGTCGGACCCAGCTAAGAGGTCGAGGTCGGTTCACATTTATCGCCTGACCCGAGGAGTGAAGATGTTTAGAGAAGCGAAGGAAGTTAATGTCTCGAGACCGACCCGACTTGTCAGCTCGGGAAAGCAAAATGGATGTTGTTTCAGTTCATGACCTTATAGGGGTGGTCGGATTGGTAACGGTATTGCCAGGTCCAAGTGACGTGAGTCTTGCATAGGAACTTGCACTCTCCAAAAAAGGTATAATGTGATAGAAGCGGGCCACCAGCTTGTCCTCCGGCATACGCTATCGCATAGGAGCAGTTGGAATACAGGCTGACATATGGGCGAAAATGTGTAGCATAAGGTAAAGTAGCATGGTTTAATGAGATGTCAGGTGGCATAGCTACTTTCGGCAGAGCAGTTGGTGAAGAGAGCCATCGCATTAATGGTAGATTCACATGGCTAATGTCATAAGATTAGTATAACAGTAAAATTTGTCATAATATATAAAAGGATCGAGAATTCATTGCAAAAGGTTTTCTGAATTTATTCACGCATAACTTATAAAAGAGAGAGCAAAAAGCTTAAGTGTAAAAATGAGCTTGTAAGAGATCGGTCCGACGAGCTCGAGAGATAGGCAGGTCGGTCATACCCGACCACTTTATAAAACTTCATTTTCCCTTGTGCCCGTGAACTAGGGGAGTTCGCGGTGTGGTTCGGGTCGGTTTTTTCGTTTTTCACTTTAAACCGTGCGGGTTGGCGGTTTGGGAAATTAGAAACCGAAATCGCAAATTTGATAAGGAAAACCACTGCGGTTCGGGTTGGCGATTTAGCAGTTTGGGCGGTTCGGGTCGACGGTTTGGATTATAAATTTTTTAATGAAATTTTGTGTGTTTTCACATAATAATTGAAGAGAAAAAATACATAATTTTCATTTATACATTGCATATTGTCATTTGGTCATTAAATATCTTAAATTTCATGATTAAAGAATAAGAAACATATAAAATAATATCTAATTTGAACGCGGGTCGGCAGTTTAGGCGGTTCAGGTCGCGGTTGGGTCAAAATCGCATACCGATCCGAAATTTGCGGTTCGGTTTCGATTGACCCGAAATTATTTTTAATTTTTTTTCAAACCGCGCGGTGCGGTTCGGTTCGGGTTGCGGTTCGACCCGAAACCGTGATCACCCATACCGTGAACGTAAGTTGGATCCATTCCGCCGAACCACGTTAAACTCTTTGTTTTTTATGTGTGTTTTCTCATCTTTTGCTAAGTTTGCATTTTGGTCATCAAACCAAACAAATTCACAGTTGAGTGAGGATTGTTCGAGGAGTAAGTTTACCGATTTATGATTGGAACGAAAATCAGTCGTCAACACGTTTCACCTAAAATTTTAAGTTTGATAAGATTGAGTCCAACAATAATATATATGATAAGTTTTAACAACTTTTGTTTATTTATATAGAAATCATTTTTTTTTTGAAACGTTGGAAATTCTGCCATCAAATCACCTGATTCGGGCTTAATTATAACAAGTAAAACTCACGACTGTCTCAGGCTCTTATAAGAAACGCACCTCTGAATTCGAACTTGAAACCACTTGTTAATCATGTGATAAACTACCTTCATTTTGGTTATGGGTTCAAGTTTTTATGTACATCGTGAAAAAAAAAAGATTTTCTTCCAATTATTTAAAGAATCGGTATGTTTTAGTCTCATACATCTGAATTACATCTTACAATTAATTATCTAGATATAGTCCCAACACATTTCTTAGTAATATAAGGAAATAACACTTGAGACCCATAAAATTTGCTTAAATGTGTACAACCTTCGATTTTTTTTTTGAAACTGAAAAATTAATTACTGAAAAGCATCAATAATACACTTAATGTCTGAAATGAATGTTTTTATTCCATCTTCCTATAATATAATCATGTATGTACATATTCAAACATTTAAATCCTTTTTAATTAGAAAATATCTAAGTTTTAATATTTTTAGAAATTTCTAGTATTAGGGGTGGTCGAGTTCAGGAATTCCCGATCAAGAATTGGGAATTTCAGTTAGGAATTTCGGGTAATGAAGGTTTGTTCCCAATAGTTCCTGAATCATTACTCGACTCCCGATCAGTCCCGAACTTTTTTGGGTCAGGTCGGGTGTCGGGTAGCCGATCAGATACTTAATTAGCTACTTTTGGAAGAAATGGGTACTCAATTCCCGATGGGTACCCATCGAGACTTAATTCACGATAGGTACCCATTCAAAATTAATTACTTTTGCAAGGAATGGGTACCTAATTTCCAATGGTTACCCATCAGGTACTTAATTCCCCGTGGGTACCTGATGGGTTCCATTTAAATTTTACATGCATTATGATAGTATTTTGTCGACCCGACCCGAGAATTCTCTTATCCGACAGTACTCAATCGGGTACATTCAATTTATACCCAATCGGTCCCGAAATATGTACCCGTATCTATGTCATCCCGTCCCATCTCGGAAATTTCGGGACGGATTCCGTAATTCCTGTCAGGTACAATAAATTTACCCACCCATAATAAGTACTATATAAAATATAAGCTTATGAAATAAGGAGGACAATGGCTCCTATAATATCTTAAACATGTGGGCATGACAAGTGATTGGAAGAATATTATGCATGTTTGTAGGTTATGGGGCCATGGCCCTCTTGAATTATAATGACATTAACTTAGATTACAAAGTTTCAATGAAAAGGGAAATAGTACTTGGGGCAAATCAATAACAAAATTGGATTCTTTCTAAGAAGAAAAATAGTACTTGGGCATTTGAAGAACCAAAATTGGATTCTTTCTAACAAGAAACTTCCTTTCTGTCCTTTTATCGAAGAGTACAGTAGTACATAACTGACCCACTAATAATTGAAAAAAATGATAAACCAACGTAACAACCATATAATGAATTAATCATAAAATATATGTATTAGGTTTGAAAAAGTATTTTTTTGTTTACCCATAAAGGGTTATGCTAACGAGTGTTGACACTCGTTAATAATCAATTTAAGGAAAATTTTGACATCATTTTTATGGGAAATAAAAAAAATTGTCAAATCATTAATGACTTTTTTCATTTTTCCTATCAAAACTTTCATTAAATTGATTCTTAACGAATGCACTGAGGGGCACTCGTTAGCATTTCCCATAAAATATTTATACTTTGTGATTATATCCCGTCACCTTCTGAGTTTTGATTAAGATTTAAAGATGTCGAGTTGAGATAATAGAAAATCTTGAATTTCGATCGGAATATAGAACCCAGTATAGTTCGATACATAGTTCATGATTCTGTACGGGATTCGGGACTATTTTTCGTACCGAATCTAAATTTGTAGCCTTAAAAAAGTCTTGAATCTCAATCAATATTCAGTACTGAAAATCGTTTCAATTCAAAATTTAATATGGGGTTCGAAACGATTTTTTATCCCGAATCCACAATCAAAACGAGACTGGATTAGTAAATCTCAGCTCATCCCAACTGATTGCGAACCGATCTCAATACTTGTAACATGAAATGTCATAGTTATGATATTTAAGGTTTAATTGTCAAACTATATGATCTATAATGTAAATTGCAAAGTTGCGAGGTACTCGATATAAGCGATTAGTTGGGGTTATAAATTTTATCCTAAATTAGAGATCTTGAATTCAGGAAAAAATTAATTTTAATATATAATATAATATGATTCGTATATTATTTTATCATTTATTAATAGAGTTATATTTTAAAAATTCGCATAGAACAATATAAATCAACAACAATGACTGCCCCTGGATTTACATATTATTTCTTGATTTAATTGCTCCCATTTTGTAAGCTAAATCATCATTAATGTATTCTTTGTGACTATTTTTGTGAGTTGTTTTAAACTATAGTCACTAGTATAAGTATATATATATATATATATATATATATATTTTTAGTCGTTATTGTTAAATATTTTCATTAATTTTGAGCCACTTTTTATTCAATTATTAAAAAACTTGAATATCCCAAAATCTATCCAAATATGATGAAATCTTGTTTTAAAATTAAATGAAAAGTGATTTAATTAAGAAAATATTTAACAATATGGATATTAATGAGTGTATTAATAAAATTATAAAGACTATAATTTATATTTCTAAAATTATAGGATTAAAATATCATTATCATAATCTGTATAATAATTGAGTGTCATTTTTCGGGAAAAAAATATAAAGCGAGTTAAGGGTATCTTATATTCCAACTTGTTGTAGTATATTAGTAACTCACTTCCTCGTGATGAGGGATTAAGTTCGAGTTCCTACAATTGTAAAGACTTAACTTTAAGGGTGACAAAACGAATTAACGAATCGAATTTATATCGAATCATAAATGAATCAAATTCAAAATGTGATGGATTCGTATTCGATTCGTTTATTAAACGAATCATAATATCATGATTCATATTCGATTCGTTTATTAACGAATTGAATATAAATATTCATGTAGTCATGATATTATTTAATAACATAATTAACTATAATTGATTTACTTTAATTCTTCATAAATATATACATATGAAATATATAATTAATATATTTACTAAAAATACCTCACAAAATATCGAAAATATTTTTTTTTTATGATAATTAACCATAATTTCTCGAATCTTAATTGGAAAATAACAATAACTAGTAAAAGAAAATAATAAAACGAATCATAAACGAATCAATGAGCTTAAATTCGTATTAACGAAACGAATCGAATCGAATTAATCTATTTATTAAGCGAATCTATTTTTTCAAACCCCTATTCACTTTAAAGCGAATCGAACGAATAAACGAATTTTGTTCCAAATTGCTACTCCTACCCAACGTACTCTAAAATATGAGCAATTTCATTCCTGAAAATAGGAATTTTAGCCTGGTTATTTCATTGCTCCTAATAGTTTCATTACTGAAATATATCAGCAGTATTATTATTGTAATTTGCAAAAACAAACAATACAATATGCTTTTAAAAAAAAAAATAATAATGTATCCTTAAAAAAATTAAAAATACAATAATAACAAACAAGCACTTGACATTCTAGTATTGCATAGAGCTATCCCTTGAGCTTCTTTTTTTTTTTTTTTTTTTAAAAAAAAAATTAAAAAAATAAAGAAATGTGCAAATCCAAATATATTTTAACCTCTGATTTTTTTTTCTTATACTCGAACCCATATGACAAACTCTACGCTAGTAAATGTCACTCAAATTTGGAGGCAACTATAGATATGACCCATAATTAATAAGACTATTCATTAAGATATAAATGTATAGAGGTAGGTATGGTATCCTATATATTAGTGGCATAAATACATTATGCAACAATTATAGAGGTAGGTGCGTCCTTTCAAATATTAGTGGGATATACATCTTTTATATCACATCACATATCTTAATCTTGGAATACATGAGAAATGATAAGTGAATAAAACCAGCATAAATGGAGGGTAAATTTGTCTTTTTTTGACATTTAAAGAGTATATATATATTTTTAATACTTCTTAAATGCATAAAAAGACAAATATATATATATACTAGTGTGTGTCTGTGCCTACGACACGTGTTACATAATTTAGAAAGAGATTGAGATTCTGTTATTTAATTTATTTACAATGAAATGATTTTATTTTTTAATTAAATGATTTTATTTTTTAATTTATTTGGTAGTTTTCATTTTCCTTTAATAAATGATTTTATTCTTTAATTTATTTGGTAGTTTTCATCTTCCATTTTTATAGAGATTCTATAATGGAAGGATTCTTTATCAGCCATTAGATTATAATGAAATGATCTGAGCCGTCAATTAAGTCATATAAAGATAGCATTTGGATACATTATCTCTCTTAATCCTAACCATTGGTTGCCTTCTCTTTCCTCTCACGTCATTGTGCTTTATAATATAGATATATATATTGTCACCCTTTTTATATTATAAAAAATATATAATATGTCCATAAACAACAATAATTGAAGTTGGTATTAATGCTTTTATAGGGGATTTTGGTAGGAGAAATAATTACATATGAAATTAATTTTTATTATTGTGGGACCTATTTTTTAAATTAAAAAAATTTCATAGCCCATCATTAAGACCAATTGGCATAGCCATAGAAAATAAGCAAGTGTTCGGTTGGTATTTTGTTGGGCTAATATAGTCGATGATTATTCTCCGCTCATTCGTCATTATTCTACATAAATTATTCGTCATGTCTAAAGTCTAATTTATCTTTAATGAAAATAACGACAATCGTTAAATTAAGTGAATATAAATCATTGGATCAATCCTATAACTATTTACTCACTTTGCACTTTCTTTACTTTATTAATGGAATTTCATGTAATATTTTTTTTTTACAAAAAACTCAAACCCATGGTACAGGATTAATTTGAACTAAATAAAATAATTTAAATTATATATTCAACTTTGTTCTTTACTTATGTTCAGTATCAGACTCGTCTTATTTATCGGAACCAAATACAATCTTAATGAGGTGAGGTGGCATGACTAAATTGCCCTCACTTGCAAATATCAGTATGAAAAAAAGAGGGAATCTTGTATTTATTATTAGGCAATCCATAATGATTCTTGTAAAGTCGTACCCTCCACAAACATATTATTTTGACTTCACTAAAACGATGACGTCTGAAGGCCACAGAATTCTAACAAAGATGTGAGTAGTTGGTGGCTGCAATGGACCGTTGTAATAATTTTCGAATTATTAGATAAACAAAACGTGATTATCAGAGAATTAGAGATAATTATAAACAATTAAGCAACTTGGAGGTGGTGCAAATTGAGAGATTGAGGTAGCAATTTTTTTTTTTTTTTTTTACATTATTTACAATTTTTTTTTTTTATTGAAGGTTGTAGAATGTGAAGCTTGCTGAACGACTTGTCGTCCCTGTGGTCATTAAACAGATGACATGGAGGTGACCTGTTATAACATGAAATATTTGTGGCCGTTAGATTGGACACGTGGCTTCATATTCGCCGTTACTTACCGATTGCTCTTCATATAAATTGGCACGTTAGGGTTGATAGAAATGGTTACTCTCTTTTCGTAGCTTCTCTTCCTCTCTTAGAAACACAACTTCGTCTCTCTCATTTCTTCAAGGGATTCCAGAGAATCCAAACTAGAATCAGTTTGTGTATCTTACTTGTAAAGCAGTAGTGAGTTAGTCTTCCATGAAAGGAGGTTAATTAATGGGTTATGAATTGTAAGATTGGCACTGTTAGATTCTAGGGTTTCGGTGTAATTGGGGAATGAGAGAGTCTTTGTGGAAAGGGAGGGCTGTGATTCTTGTACGATCTTGAAACTTTATAAGTGCAGTGAACTCCGTTGACTCCGGAGTTCAACGTGGATGTAGTCTGAATCTTTCAGGCGAACCACGGTAAATCTTGGTGTTCTTTGTGTGTGCATGTTATTCTGGTTTTCTTGTTTATCTAATCTGAGTCTAGTCGAAGCTGAAAATTAGGGTTGGGTATCAAAAGCTTAAAAATCCAAAAGTGGTATCAGAGCTCGGTTCGTCAGGGAACAGTACAAGGGAAAATCCAAGAATCGAAAAAGAATAAGTCCTTGGGGAGTCCGGATGTCTACTATCAAACTCGAAGTGGGAATCTTCGATGGTAAGGGAGATTTCACCACCTGGAAGAAGAAGATGAAAGTACTACTTTCACACCATAAAGTTGTCTTAGCTTTGGAACCAGACCCAGGAAAATGGCCCAAGATTGAAGACGAAGTGAAGGCTGAAATTCTGGAAGAGGCCTATAACCCGATCTTTCTCCATCTTGCTGATTCAGTCATAAGGAAAGTAGACGGGATGGACATTGCCATCAAATTATGGGGTAAACTCGAAACTCTATACTATGTTGTTTCTGCCCCAAATCTTGTTTTCATAAAGGGAAATTTGTTTAATTACAAAATGGACACCAGTAAATCAATGGATGATAATCTTGACGAATTCTCTAAAATGACACAAATCCTTAGGGTACTGACCAATCCTTAGAAGACTCTAGCGAAGCAATGGTCCTACTAAATTCACTTCATGAGGAATACAGTGTAGTTAAAAATGCCCTTCAATACACTGGTATAGTCCCTAGACTGGAGTTGGTTATCTCTGGCATAAAGGCCAAGGAACTAGAACTCAAAGTGAGCAAAAGAGGTGGATTTAATCTCTTTGCCAAGGGAAAACATGATAAGAAAGAGAGTGGTCAGAAAATATAACTATCAAAACAGTCAAGATTTCAAAGGGAAGAAAAAGAACAAAAACAATGGAAAGAAGTGTTACCACTGTGGTAAAGAGGGACATCTTAAGAAGAATTGTTACAAATTTCTTAGAGAATGGAAGAATAAAGGCAGTGCCACTGTGGCTGCTGAGAAAGGCTCAATCTGCCTCTTTGAGGCTTTGACAGTCTCTAATAACCAAATAAGTGAAGATTGGATATTAGACTCAGGTTGTTCCTTTCACATGAGTCCATGTAGGGACTGGTTTACCAATTTTAGGAACACATACCAAGAGACAGTGTATATGGGAAATGATAACACTTGCAAAATACAAGGGGTATGAGACATTACACTTAAACTCCATGATGGGAAAATCAGGATCTTAACGGATGTTAGATATGTACCAGAACTAAAAAGAAACTTGATATCTCTAGGATCATTAGATGAATTAGGTTTCACCTATAAAGCTCACCAAGGGAACATGTACATCCTAAAGGGTAATCAACTGATTTTAAATGGAGTTAAGAAAAATGGACTGTATGTTCTTAAAGGCCATCATGTATTCTCTGACAAACCCATTTCTGCCCTGGTTTCTGATTATGATATGACTAATGTATGACACTTGAGACTTGGCCACATTGGCCAGAAAGACATGCAGGTACTAAGCAAGCAATGACTACTTGGTAAGAACCAGTTGAAACCACAAGATTTTTGTGAAACATGTGTGTTGGGCAAATAACACAGACAAAGCTTCCCTACTGGAACTTACCTCTCAAAAGCATGTTTAGAGTACCTACATTGTGATCTCTGGGGACCTTCAAAGGTCCAAACACATGGTGGTAATAATTACTTCCTCTCTAATGTTGATGATTATAGTAGAAAAGTATGGACATGTTTGCTTAAAACAAAGAATGAGGCTCTAATAAAATTTAAGGACTGGAAAGTATTGGTAGAGAAACAAACCAGTAAAAGGTAAGAGTCTTAAGAACTGATAATGGCTTAGAATTCTGTAATATTGAATTTGACTAATACTGTAGGAATGAGGGGGTTTTGAGACATAGAACAATAAGGCATACCCCTCAACAAAATGAAGTTGCAGAAAGAATGAATATGACTCTGTTAGAAAATGTTAGATTCTATTATTCTCATATGGACTTCCAAAGTCCTTATGGGGTGAGGCAAACTGCCACACAATTGTTGAAACTAAGCCATAATAGTTCAATACAGTTTAAGAGCCCTGAAGAGAAATGATCTGGCAGAAGTCAAAGACTTGCCCACCTTAGAGTGTTTGGGTGTGAAGCTTATGCCCACCAATCCATAGGAAAGCTTGAGCCAATGTCACTTAAGTGTGTCTTTCTAGGATACCAGGAATGGACAAAAGGCTACAGGCTATGGGAAATGGGGTCACATGGAGTCAAAATCATAGTTAGTAGTGATGTTATATTTAATGAACATAGCTTTCCTTGTAAAACAACTAACAAGAATGCAGATGCTTTAGAAAGGGATCTAGCAGAGTTTGATCTTGCAGGTGAAGCTCAAACACAAGCAGTGCAAGAATCAGCAAAGACTGTTGAACCAGCTGCTGACATGCAAGTGACAGCAAACACAGATGATAGACAAGCAAGAATTGGTGACTCTGAAGGAGTCAGTACTGATCTGTTTGGAGTACATGAGTCTAATGCTGAAGATGGGACATGGCAATCATGACCTGATTAACAGACAGAACCTCCTGAGCAATATGATCAAACACCTCAAGATACACTAGCAAATTATCAGCTAGCAAGAGACATAAATATGAGGCATGTAAAGCCTCCTACCAGGTATGATTACTCGTCTACTGATCTTTATTTATGTGCCTTGATTTCAAGTCATGAGGTAGCTGGAACAGAACCTGCTAGCTTAGAAGAAGCACTAAGATCACCTCATAAACATGAATGAGAAGTAGCCATGAAAGAAGAAATGGCCTCTCTTAAGAAAAATCATACATGGTCCCTTGTCCCTAAACCTATAAATCAAAAACTAGTTGAGTGTAAGTGGTTGTTCAAACTCAAAGAAGGGATACAACCTAGAGACCCAGTTAGGTTCAAAGCCAGACTTGTTGCTAAAGGGTTTACTCAAAGGGAGAGGTAGATTATAATGAAATATTCTCACATGTAGTTAAGTTCAAAACTATTAGGATGATGTTAGCAATTGTGGTTCAATACAATCTTGAATTATAACAACTAGATGTCAAAATAGCTTTCCTGCATGGTGAACTAGAGGAGAAAATATATATGTCTCAACCTGCAGGTTTTAGGGACAAAAATCACCATGAGTATGTGTGCCTACTTAATAAATCATGATATGGTCTTAAACAATCCCTTAGACAATGGTACAAAAGGTTTGACACCTTTGTGCTTAGTATTGGATTTATTAGAAGTAAGTATGATAATTGTTTCTATTTCACGACTGATACAGAATGCCATGTATACTTGTTGCTTTATGTTGCTGATATGCTTCTGATCTCTAAGTCAATGGATGTAATTTGTAAACTTAAGAAACAGTTGAGTAATGAATTTGACATGAAAGACCTAGGTAGTGCAAAAAGAATCATAGGCATGACCATTGATAGAGACAGAAATAAGAAATTTCTAAAAATACATCAGTCATCCTATTTGCAAAAGGTTGCATCTAGGTTTGGGGTAAAATGATGCAAGCCTGTGAGCCAGCCAGCCTTTAGCTAGTCACTTTATTCTGTCCAAAACACAATACCCCACTACTAGTTCTGAAATGATTAAAATGGAAAATGTCCCTTACACAAATGTTATTGGCTCTGTTATGTATGTCATGGTTAGCACTAGGCCTGATTTGTCATATGATGTGTCCTTGTTAAGTAGATTTATGTCAAATCCTGGTAGTTCTCACTGGTCTGCTTTACAATGGTTGTTGAGGTACATAAATACTACTATAGAGTATGGATTATGTTTTAACAAAATTAATGTGTTAGACCTGGTAGGGTATGTGGATTCTGATTTTGCAGGTGATAGAGATTCAAGGAAATCAACTACAACATATTATTTCACCATTGGAGGTAACTGCATCAGTTGGAAGTCGAGTTTGCAACCTTTGGTAACTCTCTCAACCACTGAGGCAGAGTATGTAGCTGTAACTGATGTGTTTAAGGAAGCTATGTGTCTTCAGGGTATTCTAACTGAAATACAGCAACTTCATGGGAAGACACTAGTATAATCTGACAGTCAAAGTGATATTCATCTGAGCAATAATCCAGTACACCATGAGAGAACTAAGCATGTTGATATCAAGTACCATTTTGTAAGGGAAATTGTTTCAAGTGGTAGAATTGATATTAGAAAGATCCCAACAGAAGACAACCCAGCTGATATGGGGACAAAAACTGTGTCTGCCACCAAACTCTCCCACTGCATGAAGTTGTTGCATGTGGGGGTTGGCTGAATGTGCAGCCAACATGAACTATGATGGAATCAATGTCACTTGCTGCACTAATTAAGCCTTATCATGAGATTTATGTGAATGGAAGCGAAAGGTTCAAAACTTCAAGGTGGAGATTGTAGAATGTGAAGCTTGCTGAACGACTTGTCGTCACTGTGGTCATCAAACAGACAACATGGAGGTGACCTGTTATAACATGAAATATTTATGGCCGTTAGATTGGACACGTGGCTTCATATCCACCGTTACTTACCAATTTCTCTTCATATAAACTAGCACGTTAGGGTTGATAGAAAGGGTTACTCTCTTTTCGTAGCTTCTCTTCCTCTCTTAGAAACACAGCTTCGTCTCTCTCATTTCTTCAAGGGATTCCAGAGAATCCAAACTAGAATGAGTTTGTGTATCTTACTTGTAAAGCAGTAGTGAGTTAGTCTTCCATGAGATGAGGTTAATTAATGGGTTATGAATTGTAAGATTGGCACTGTTAGATTCTAGAGTTTCGGTGTAATTGGGGAAATAGAGAGTTTTTGTGGAAATGGAGAGCTGTGATTCTTGTACGATCTTGAAACTTTATAAGTGCAGTGAGCTCCGTTGATTCCGGAGTTTAACGTGGATGTAGTTTGAATCTTTCAGGCGAACCACATTAAATCTTGGTGTTCTTTGTGTGTGCATGTTATTCTGGTTTTCTTGTTTATCCAATCTGTTTCTGGTCGAAGCTTAAAATTAGGGTTGGGTATCAAAAGCTTAAAAATCCAACAAAGATTAATGAAAATATTCGTTTAATAAAGGAAGTAATTTGTAATGACTATCTTTTTGGGTAATCGGGATGTCTGGACCAACTTATGCACCTCGACTAATCCCTGGGATCTGTGTTTTGTGTCCTCGGAAATTTCCCATATCATGATTACACCAGGGGACACGACCTCAAGGAAATGCATCAGTGAGATTCAAATATTGAACCTGAAAGAGAGCAAATCACTCAAGCCCAAAAACTTTTACCATTGAGATAACACATTGAGATTGTAATGACTAAAATTTACTACAACGGTCAAATTAAAATTTAAAATTTTCCGAGTTTAAGGAAATTAATAAAAAAAAAATGGAATTGATCTTTGTGAGCCCATTAAATAAGTGAGTTGGGTTAATAAAAGTTAAATAAACCAAGCTCAAAACCAAATCTTATTATCACCAGATTTTTATGTCCATTTACACAAATTATAAAACCCAATTAAAGTCCATTTAAGCCAAAAAAAAAAATTAATAATAATTCCCTCATGGCCGGCCTTCTAGATAAATCTACACATTTATAGCCTATGTTATAAAATCAAAAACAAAACAAGAAAATGAGATATTTTTCCTTTATATGGCCGAACAAAAGAGAAAGTGAGACAGAATTCCAGCCATTTGGAGCAAGGAAAATGAGAAGAGAATAAGAATAAGGAAGAGCATGAAGCAAGGGTGATTTAGGAGAGAATATTGGGCAAATAGCGGGGGTGGTCTTGTGGAGAGTTGACACAGGCGGTCGATTGGACCCCATAAATTTAATTCAAAATTAGAGACACTGAATTTATATAAATTTCAATTTTTAATGTATAATATGACTTATTTATTTTTTATCCTTTATCGGTCGGGGCCTCATTTTAAGAATTCTTCTAAGATCCCATAAAATAATCATGTGCTTGAATGATGCTAGAACGATGATAGATGATCAGTGAATGTTGAGCTTAGTGTTAGAAGTTTTAGATATGTCCATATGTATGTATTTTCGTTTAACTGTTAAACGATTTGAATTAAATTATTTAATCCGATGAAGTATTATGAATAATCTGTATTATTCATAACGCGTTGCCCAATTGCTCAATGAGTACACTTTGTATTGTGAGACTCTCTAAGTTTAGGTTCATCCGTCACGAAATCAAATTTCGTGTCCATAATTTACCAACTCGTAAATTATGACGACCACAAATAATCTCGCTAAACTATGCAAGTCGAGGTCATTACATACATATAATCCATCTGTCACAGGCTATCTATATTATACCGGGAATATAGATAGGAACGTTAAATCCCTAAGGTACTAAATAACACTCGGAACTCGCTTCCGAAGTATACAACGGTCATGAATTTACTAGATCGCAAAATATGTACAGGATACCTATGTCCTGTACACAGGACTGACGGATTCCATCTGATACTCACATGATATCATGAGCATCGGTCCACACCCAACAAACATGTGGAGATCTGATATAATAGATCGGTGACGTGACTGCCATCAAAATGTGGAGTATGTCTCATATATCCACAGTGATATCTCAAGTCGAATGACCACTATGCTACTCGACTCGAGAAGATTCATATTGACGTTAATGTACCATCTATTATGAATTATTCGGTGAGCCGTTCAATGTTTATCAAATAAACACCTACATGTCTATACGAGTCTCCCGAGGCTCATGGTTTTTTGGGACAAACCATCGGACCAAGTCCCGATATACAATATGTACTGGTCTCAACGAATTTTACTAACCGGCCCGTGTTAGTAAATCTTGACGAGAAACTTTATTTGAGAATATACAACTTATAGTGACACTTTTCAATGTTAATTATAATTTACATTGTAAATGCGCACTACGTTGTAAATCATAAGGTTTTTGTCTAATATATACATATCATTAAATTAGATTTAGTTTCAATCTAATCGATATTAGATCGAATATGTATATAAAAGATAATATGTGTTACCATAAATTAGTATATTATGGAAAAATGCATTATTCGTATTCATAAATCAGACATAAATACGATATGGATTGGCGCTCCTACCCTAACAAGAAGGCATATGATCAAAATATATGTAAATAAGATAGATAATCTAAAAATATTTTGACATTGTTATGAATTATAATGTGATTCGCATATGATTTTTATCATTTATTTTCGTTGACTTTATTTATTTATTTATTTATTTTATTTTATTTTTATAAATAAATTACAATCGAAAGTCTATCAAAAGTCTACATACATATATATTTATAATCTTATTAAAATTATGTTAAGCATTAGTTTGAATCAAATTTTTCATGAAATACTTTATATTTAAGGAGATATAATAATTTATATATTTAATATTATTTTGTTAATATTTGATTATTTTTAATTTATACTTTAAACCCTTGGAATATCGGTTATGTCCTTATTTACTATAGTTGAGATAAAAAAGATTTGACATAATATTTTAATGAGGAAATAGAGAAACAAAAATGGATATCAGAAATATTATGCATAGTATTTTATTACTATATCTTTACAAAATATTATATTTTATCACATTTCTATTAATAGAAGAATATAGTCAATATGAAATATCTATCACGAATATGTAAGGTTTTATAAAAATATATTAATAAAATGTAATTTTTTATAAAATGATATATTAGTAAAATATTATGCTATATTACTTATTGTACTTATTTATTATTTTTTAATTTAGAAATAGTAAAATAATAATAAGATAAGCGTATGTTAATGTTAAGAATAAAACACCTTAAAAAGGGACGGGGTGATACTTGGACTCCAATATTGAGGGAAATGAACACAAAATTCTTAATATTTTTTTTTTAAAAAAAAAAAAAACACATATCCTATTTATTAATAAATTTTATTTGAATACAAATATATGTGATTTAGTGTATTTATTATGTATTTTCTCATATGTTAATGTTAATTTACAATATTAATATTGCAACTTTTGAAACAAGTACATGGAGGGTTGCAGTGGCGTATCCAGAAATTATTGTCAGCGGGGGCGAAATTTTTTCCTAACCAAAATAATATATAACGAATTCATACATATTTTTTAAAATTACAAGATAATCCCTATATTTTTGAAAATTATGAAATAACCCATAATTTTTAAACTTATAAATTAACCCAAAATTTTCAGAAATATATTTTTATCAATAATTTCTAAAAATACCAATTTACTCTTAAAATTGAATTAAAAATTTATTTTTAAAATTATGTATTTTAAATTTATGTAGTATATTATATACTAAATTTCCGCTAATTTATTATAAATTTAACCACTTTTTTAATTACATTATTAAAAACCTCGTGCTAAAATGTAATATTTATGCTTTGAACAACTAAATATATACAAAATAATTATATTTATATTAATAAGCGAATATTTTACACATAACAACTATACACAATGTGGTTTAGTTAAAGAATCACTAGAAATATATTAATAAATTAGAAGATCAATAACCAAACCTAAGTATAAATATAGTTATTTTTATTTAAATGTAATGGACTCCCCTCTTTTTTTTTTTTTGCAAATAGAAAACACATAAATGAGTGGATTTAAAATGAAAAATAAGATTGATGCATAAATGTATTGGAATTTTTTCAACTAATTTAGACTTTAGTCAACATATTATATTAAAAAAAATACAACTCAAGAATTAATAAATAATATATTTATTGGTATTATTTAATTATTTAGATTTTCTAATATATATATATATATATATTAGAAATTAAAAAAAAAAAAAAAAGTGGTGCCCAGCGGGGGCAACTGCCCCCACTGGGCACCAAGTGGCTCCGCCACTTGAGGGTTGTCTGTCTTTTTTGAAATATTAATCAGAGGCAAAATTATTATCAAAACGATATAGTTTTGGTATTATTAGAAAAAAAATTATTAATCATATATTAAATATTTGATATGTTATAAAAAAAAATATAAATTCTGAAATTTTGTTCACCAATCTATCAAAAGATTTCAAAATGTTTTAAAAATGTTGAAAATGTCCATATTATTTATATTTGATGTATACCTAATGTTCAACACATATTTCATTGGTGCGTTTACGTATTCGTAATCAGAATGAGATAAAATCAGAATGAAATTGAATGAGAATGAGCTGGAATGAGAACGAGCTGGAATGAGAATGATAAATCAGAATCAGAATAAGTTATTTACTTAACTGTAGGAATCAGAATCAGAATGAAGTAATATTACCATTGATGTGTTTACTTTGTGTTGACGGTGGATTTTAGTCTCAGGGTAATACAGGAATATCACCTCCGAGGGAATCCTCCTCCAACTGTGAATTTGTTTGGTTATGCGGGAAACCAAAAGCAAACTTAGCGGAAAACAAGGAAATACGCCAATCAGACAAGGTGATTTAACGTGGTTCGGTGGATTTTGAGATCCGACCTACGTCCACGGACAAGAACAGGGTGGTACTTTTTTTATTACTCAATACACTCCTCGGGTCTCTTCTTTGCTTTTACAAATCGGAGCTTTATGATTCTAATCTCTCACTCTTGTGATGATTTTCAGATGTCTTTTACAGCATGCTCTACCCTCCTATTTATAATAATACAGAAATCAGACTCCTATTTGCATAAGAAATCCTATTTGTACTCAGTCTTCTCTTCTTGCATGGTTTCCTGATCCGGTAATGCCTTCTTCTTCCGTATTCCCTTTTGGATTCTGACTCATTCTCCTTGCGAGAGCAGGATATCTTTCTTATCTTATCCATAAGAATGGGGTGCTGTTGTCTTGAACACGGCCCGTTGTCTGGTCGGTCTTAATGAGGTCGGCCATGACAATCTTTTATGCTGAGAGTGTTCCTGCCGACCTCTATAGTGCTCGGTCATCTGAACCAAAGTGGTCGGTCTTCACATGTTGTGGTCGGGTCGGCTACATGACCTCAACCAGAGAGAGAGTTTACCCTTTTGTCATTGTTGCGCTGTCTTAAATGTTGTAGCGCCTGAAAACACCATCAACATCTGTCCCCTAGTTCTCGGTTCCAACGAGTATGTGAGTTGGTATCGGGAACTATATGAAGAGGGTGTGCTGATTGTCTTTGCTGGTAGTCGTCCCAGAATGCAAAAAAGAATTTTCTTGCCGTTTCAATCATCTTTCCTCGAGACGCACAACTGTCATGTCTTCTTAAATGCCTATCAAATCAACTTTAGGGTTTCTTCTAATTTTTCGACACTTGTCAAACATCCGCTGTGTTCCCGCCAAAACCGACGGCGATGTGCGTCCCAGTCATGACTATAAGAAAGCGAGGCTTTCACTGTTCCACTTTTTCGGCAATTTCTCCTTTTCTTCTGATAGTTTTTCTGCGATTCGTTCAACTCCTGTGTTCTTGAAGCTTATCCGTGGTCTTCTTCTTTTTCGTCGCTGAGCACCTAAGGAACGGGCACCACCGCGCCGTACAACCTCCTGTTTTTTAGAAGAAAAAGTAAGTCTTCTGAGCGACTTCTCCTCTTTTGTATGCTGCGATTCTGTTTGTTTATTTTGCTTTAGGGAGAGACTTGTGGTTTTGTTGGGTCTTGCTTTAGGGCACTCTTTAGAGACTCCCTATCTAGTTTAGCACGGACACCGTGGGTAGCTTCTCATAGACTGATTCTCCTCCCTTCTCTGTTTTTTCTGGGTGTCAGGGATGTCCGATAATAGTTCTTCCTCCGAAAGGCCTGCCAAGATTTCAACTCCCCCTGCCGAAGAGCTCTCCTCGGGCTCAGGGGCACCTAGTGTAGAAGATCTTGACACTACCCCTACTGCTTCTGAGATCGAAAATGACTCCTACCATCAGAGAGTTCCTCGGAGAGATCCAGAGCCTGGTGAACTTGGGTTGTCGGCTCTGGATATGAACCGTCCCTCTAAGATAACAGAGGATGATCTAGCCCTTCTCCGTCAGCGGTATAATATTCCGATAGACATTGCCCTTGATGTTCCTGGCCCTATGGATCGTGCCAGCCAACCTGATGAGGGCTCGGTGGCACTCCTTCCTGTCTTCTTTGAGTGTGGGCTACGGCTGCCGATGCAACAGTATTTTGCTTGGATGCTTGCTGAGATGGGGATTTCCCCTTGCCAATTAAGTTTAAATAGTTGGAGGATTCTGGCCGGCATATATGTGGTTTGGCATCGGGCAGGTTTGGGTGTACCTTGCTTGGAAGAAGTGAAGAGGTTATATCGTTTGAAATCCAACCCGAAAACTCACTACGGTTGGTATTACCTCTCCGCTTATGACAGCTCGTCTAACCTTGTCCAGAAACTCCCTGATTCCAACAAGAATTTTAAGGACCTTTGGTTCTGGGCTACTGGGGACTGGGGTCGGGTTCTGAGATCGTTTGAGGAGGATGTCTCGTTCCGGATATCTTTAGGGCTGGAGGTTAGGAGTCTAATGCCCCTTCACTCTTTCTTTGTTCCCGTTCTCTAGTTTCTTTAGGTTTTCTAACTTCTCTGGTTCCTCCCAGCTTGTTGGCGAGATGCTCCCAAGGTTTCTCGTCAGGTTCGGAGGCGGGTACTTTGGGCTCGGGGGTATGCTGCTCACTGGAGGAAGTTGGTTAATGATGCGGCCTTTGTTGATTCGGGCCTTACTCGGGCCGTCCCTCCGGAGGTCTCGGGTCGGATTGGTGGAGGTCTGCTGGCTGCCTGTTTGAGGTCGGTGAAATCTACGCACATTCTCCACTTTCCGTTAGATTTTTTCACCAATACTACGTTGGACACCCATTCTGGGTATTTTACTTCCCGGATGAAACCGGCTTTCAGCAATTTTTCCACCTCGGTTGTTATTGCTCCGCACCGCTCCTGGTTGAATATTCTCCTCTTCTGTTTTACTGGCTTGTGTAAGGGGTTCACTGCTAAGCGATGGCTTACGAATTTTGGGTCGATTCCGGGCATGTCATCGTGTCCCCATGCAAAAACGTCGGGGTACTTTTGTAGACATTCCAACAAGTCTTTTCTTAGGGCCTTGTCTAGACTTCCTCCTATTTTTATGTTCTTCTCTGGCCCGAACAGTTTTACTTCTTCCAATTCTTCGGCTGCTCCTAGCCGTGCAGCTTTATCGGGCCGGGGAGCAGGGTCTTTCCTTGTATTCTCGTCATCCTCGTCTCTCTGTCTCTTCTTGGTGCCTCTTTCTACGCAGAGGGTCTCTCGCGAGAAAGTGGCAAAACAGCTGCGGGCTTTTTTCTGGCTTCCGCATATGATCCCGATCCCTTCCCGTGTAGGGAACTTCAATTTCAGGTAATGACAGGACATTGCGGCCTTGGTTTTCATCATGAAGGGGCGGCCGACAATGACTTGATAACTGCTCATGCAGTCTACTACGGTGAAGTTTATCATGATCGTTCGGGTTTTGGGGGCAGCCCCGATCGTCATTGCTAACTGAATTTTTCCCAGGGGTATGACCGTTGAACCCCCGAATCCGTACAATGGGGTGCTGTCTTCGGTTAGAGCTGTGTACTCTACCCTCAGATTCTCCAAAGTTTCTTTGGAAATTATGTCTACCGCGCTCCCAGGATCCACCAGGATTCGGTCCACTTCTGTGCCGCCGATCGTTGCTTTGATTATTAGTGCGTCATCGTGGGGGAAACTTACCCCCTGAGCGTCTTCATCGGTGAACATAATGGGTGTTGACCGATTTCCTTGTGGGTTTGGGTTTTTTTTCTGTTTTCAGCACCTCTGTCCCCCGTGCTCGGCTGTAATTCTTTCTTGACCGGTTAGAGTCCCCGGCCAGCGTTGCCCCTCCTGCGATGACGTTCACCCCTCGATTCCTTGCCCTTTGTCTGGCGGCCATGACCTCGTGGTCGATGTAATTGTTCAGGTACCCGTTCCGGGCCAGGTCCTCCATTTGTTCCCGTAGATCCTTGCACTCATCGGTTGTGTGCCCTTTTAGATTGAAGTGTAGGCAGTAGGATCTTTTGTTTTTTCTGTCTGGGGGAAACCTCCTGAGGTCGGGTTCTATTAAGAGGCCTTTCTCCCGTATCTCCATGATGATTTCTCCTGGCGGTTTGCTTAGGGGGATATATGCTTCCTCTCGGACCACATGGTTTACCTGGGTTGTGGGCCTTTTTCCTTGATCCTTTTGTGCCATTGGCTTGAACTCATTGGGTCTTGGATTGAACTTCCGGAATTCTCTTTCCGGTCGCCGGTGGTCTTCCCTCCTTGTCACTCTTTCTCTGGTGGTTGTCCCCCACCGGGATACTTTTTCCTCACTTTCTAGTAGGACGTACTTCCTGGCTACCTCAAGTGCGGTAGCGTAGTCTGGTGTCTCATGGATCCTCAGGTGGGTCCATAGTTTCCCGACCCTTAGGGCCCCTTTCAGACTTTCCAGGGCTTCTTGGGATTCGTACCCTCCGACCTCGAGTACGGTGTTGTGGTACCTTTCAATGAAGCTTTTCAGTGTCTCGTCGTCTCCCTGTTTCATGAGCCTTAGTTCTCCTATTGTTTTTTTAGGGGTGCAGGCTCCCTTGAAGTGCCGGATAAACGATTTCTTAAGCTGGGAGAAGTTCTGGATGCTCCCCGGGGCCAGACTTCTATACCACATGATGGCAGGCCTACCTAAAGTTAAGGGAAATTGTAGGCATTGCATTTTCGCATGTGAAACCGATGATGAGCCTCATTTGGAGGCACTACCTTTTGAGTCATGAAAGCCGCGGGAAACGGATATCGGAAGGGGAAATTCAGGATAAACAAGCTCACTGTCTTCGTTGGTGCTGCGTTCGTTACTTCGTTCGAACCTCGTGCAGATTGCGGACGTTCGTGCCGCGTGCGATGAGGCGTTCGAACGGAGCCGGTAATTCTGGTTTTGCTGCTAGCCTCACACCCCAGCCCATTTAGCTCCCCAAAGCCCATAAAACACATCCCAAATTAAATAAATAAATATTAAATTAAATATTAAACATTAAAATAAAAAATTACTAACTTAAACTAAAATCATGCCTAAATTAAACAAATCACATGCTAAATCAAAATATAATCATACCAAATAAAATCAATCCTAACCAATTAAAGCCAATCACATATTTGACTTCCTAATCTAATAAGATATTTACCAATATAAAATATTTGTATTCCTAAACCAACACAAATTAAATATTACAACTTCCTAATTTAAAATATCTTGTCCCCCCTCAATCTTGTGTATGCCTTTCTCACCTCTCCTAATTTGGAAACAAGATCCCTTCCCTTGTCAACCCTAGCCATTCTCTATATAAACAACCCCTCACCAAAGCCTTTGTCTCCTTGACACATAGAATTCATACCCAAACTCTCTCGAAATCTCTCTAGACTCTCTCTACACACCCAAGACCAAACAAGCAAAAAGAGAAAAACACTTCACACATACACGAGCAAGAAAACAAAGAAACCACCACAAGCCACCACCCTCCATAGTCGAAACAGCCACCTATACGGCAGCCCTCCCCCACCGAAAATCACCACAAAACCACACCCTAAAACACGCCTAAACAACCTCCTAGATTACCTTAAAACAGCAGCCCAAATCCTTAAAAAACAGTAACATAGCCGATTCCGAATGGACGGTAATATGATCTGTACTCGGGCCACAACTCCACGTACCGCTTGAGTAAAACGGCACCATCTCTCTTTTGTTGTGTTGCTCTTGTTTATTTAGTTTGCTTTACTTGAATTCAATATGTCGTTAGTTATGCATGATTCAACCAAGCGCATGGGCTTAGTGAGTTAGTCCAAAGGTCCTCCATTTGGGAGACAAAGAGCCGAAAAGGCCACATTCGTGACACTACTTCGCCGCGCCGGTTGATGTATGTTCGGTTGGACGCGAGATACGTTCAATCGGGCATACTTAGTTTGTTATTATTATCTTTATTTTCGTATGTATAAGTCAATCGAGCGCATGGGCTTAGTAAGTGTGATGTGAGATCCCCTATGGGGAGGGGCTAAAAGCCCTTTACCACGATGCTCTGCCGCGCCGGTTGATATGTGTTCAGATTGGATGTAAGATGTGTTCAATCGGGCATACTTGGTTGATATGATTGGTTCTATTCTTGTACGTGTGATGTGACGCGCATGGGCTTAGTATGTTGGTCTAAAGGTCCTCTCTTTGAGAGATCAAGAGCCCCAAAAGGTCACCTTTATGGCAGTACTTCGCCGCGCCCCTTTATTTTCTGTTTATGTATTGCATTCCATTTCATGCATCAGGTCCGTGTCCGTTCGAACGTGTTAACAAACGCAACTCGAACGCGCATACATTTTTGCCTTATCATGCATCAGGTCTCATTGCCGTTCGAACGCGTTTACGAACGCTAATCGAACGTGAGCATTCTGTTTCATTTCCGTTCGAACGCGTTTACGAACGCTACTCGAACGTGAGCATTCTGTTTCATTTCCGTTCGAACGCGTTTACGAACGCTACTCGAACGCGAGCATTCTGTTTCATTTCCGTTCGAACGCGTTTACGAACGCCGCACGAACGTGCACACACTGAACTGAGTCTGTCTTATTATATTCATGCATAATTGCCTATTGGTTGATCTTTCTTATGCAAATGCGTCAATGTATTACAATTCGTATGCTTATGTCATGATAACATTTGAGCATTATTTCTTGCGGTATATCGGATGGAAACCCAGACGTAAATTCCGTAGCTGATTCCGAATGGACGGTAGTGCGGTCTGTACTTGGGCTACAATTCCACGTACCACTTGGAAAAGTGCCCATATGTGTGCTTGTATGGTCAATGCGTATGCTTGTGTTTTTCCTGAATGTGATGTGTAAAGTTGTATGTTCGTTGCTATCTTGATATATGTTAAGCATGCAATTTAAATATGAGATATATGTAAAAATGTACACATAAGTTTTACTTTGCATATGAGAATTTAGAAGCATGATACTCTTGGAAATAAGTGTTACTTAAGCTTAGTTAAATTATTACATGAATCTTTTCATTACAAGTGACATAAGTAAGGGACCATTCCGAACCCAACGGTTTGAGGTCTTCCCTTGCGAGGGGTGAGTGCGGCCTTAAATCTTTGTCCCGGTTCACACCGGGTGGCGACTCCATGTTATTCAGTACTTCCCAAACTAGGCCGCGAGCCTAGGAACGGCGTCGCTCAGGTCTTGTGTCCTACAGTCTGGCGACTCCACTGGGGATTATGAGAATTGGCCCCGAAATATTGTCTTGTAATGAGTGGAATTATGTTTTAATTGGCCATGTCTATAGTGGATAAGTGAGGGTTTAATCATGGGCACTTTGAGGCTAGGTAATGGTCTGGTGTCTTCCTTCACTCACTACCTTTCTAGAAGGAAAAGCTGTGAGGATACCTACATGACCATCTACTCGTAGCCTTTGTGATGGACTAATTTGGAGGACTCGTTGTTTATTCCTGACACCAAGCGATAAGAGCCTAAGAGGCTTGGTTTTAAGTGAGCCTCGCTCCACCTTCCCTCTGGGGAATCTACAACGGGAAATCCATTTGACAGTCCGTCACACACCATAGCTCATTGGCACGTACCTTAGTTATAAAAAGGGATACGCTCACTTGGTCGCTTGAACTCTTGAGTGGGAGACCTAGTTGTGGGCTATCCTTCGCCAGTGAGAGCCTTTGTCCATACTCTTGCAAATCCACCCATAGACTGGTTTGTATGGTTAAACTAACAATTATTTCCTTAAGTATGTGCTTGTGGACCATCTTCATTTGGATGCAGTTGGACTATTGTCAGAAATGCGGGCTTGCTGGGTGTAGGCATTGCATTTTCGCATGTGAAACCCGATGATGAGCCTCATTTGGAGGCACTACCTTTTGAGTCATGAAAGCCGCGGGAAACGGATATCGGAAGGGGAAATTCAGGATAAACAAGCTCACTGTCTTCGTGGTTGTGCTGCGTTCGTTACTTCGTTCGAACCTCGTGCAGATTGTGGACGTTCGTGCCACGTGCGATGAGGCGTTCGAACGGAGCCGGTAATTCTGGTTTTGCTGCTAGCCTCACACCCCAGCCCATTTAGCTCCCCAAAGCCCATAAAACACATCCCAAATTAATAAATAAATATTAAATTAAATATTAAACATTAAAATAAAACATTTAAACCATTTACCAATTAAATAAACAATTACCAACTTAAACTAAAATCATGCCTAAATTAAGCAAATCACATACTAAATCAAAATATAATCATACCAAATTAAAATCAATCCTAACCAATTAAAGCCAATCATATATTTGACTTCCTAATCTAATAAGATATTTACCAATATAAAATATTTGTATTCCTAAACCAACACAAATTAAATATTACAACTTCCTAATTTAAAATATCTTGTCCCCCCTCAATCTTGTGTATGCCTTTCTCACCTCTCCTAATTTGGAAACAAGATCCCTTCCCTTGTCAACCCTAGCCATTCTCTATATAAACAACCCCTCACCAAAGCCTTTGTCTCCTTGACACATAGAATTCACACCCAAACTCTCTCAAAATCTCTCTAGACTCTCTCTACACACCCAAGACCAAACAAGCAAAAAGAGAAAACACTTCACACACACACAAAAAGAAAACAAAGAAACCACCACAAGCCACCACCCTCCATAGCCGAAACAGCCACCCATACAGCAGCCCTCCACCACCGAAAATCACCACAAAACCACACCCTAAAACACGCCTAAACAACCCCCGAGATTACCCCAAAACAGAAGCCCAAATCCTTAAAAAACAGTAACATAAAAACTGCATTGATAACCTTAAAAATAATAATATTTAATTGCACTAAGAACCCACACAACTAGGAATAGTTCTTTGAAAACATTGAAACAGGTAGCCCGTGCAGTGAGCAGCAAAACAAGAGCCGAATAAGAGCAGAACGGAGTTCGAATCGTAAGCAAAGCAGCGGAACAGTGAGCTAGGACATCGAACCAGCGGACCGAAAAAGTTGCGGAGCTTTACCCCCCTTTCGATCTTCGTGGAACGTGAGTCCGAGAGACGGCTTAAAAGGTTAGACCTGAGGGTACCTTTCACACTTATTCTGCATTTGTTACATGCCGGGGTATGTGGTCCGCACATGAATGGGTTGAACTTGTCCCGCAAGATAGTGAGACAGGGGTTTTTTTGGTCAACCATGGAGACGGACTGCACGAAGATGGTAAAGCACTGTCACGACTGTCAGATACACGGCAATCTGAGTCATCTGCCGCATACAGAATTACACGGGTTGTCAGAGCCGTGGCCTTTCTCAGCATGGGGAATAGATATGATTGGGGAAATTCGACCAAATGCATCAAATGGGCATCGCTTCATAGTAGTAGCAGTGGATTACTTCTCAAAGTGGGTAGAAGCTGAGTCGTTCCGGAACGTTACAGCGAAGCAGATGGCAAAGTTCATAGCTCGGAACCTCATTTGTCGGTATGGTATGCCGCATCATGTAGTGACAGACAACGGGGTCCAGTTTCAAGGAGAGACGAAGGCAATGTTACAGAGGTATGAGATAGGCCACCACAAGTCATCACCGTACAGGCCGCAGGCAAATGGGGCAGTTGAGGCAGCCAACAAGACTATAAAGACAATTTTAGCCAAGATGACAGAAAATTGTAGAGATTGGGCCGAGAAGTTACCGTATGCTTTGTGGGGATACAGAACATCAGTAAGGACGGCAACGGGTGCAACACCTTACTCTTTGGTCTATGGAATGGAAGCAGTATTGCCAGTAGAAGTGGAAATACAGTCCCTGAGGGTATTAGCAGAGGCAGAATTACCGGAACAGGAATGGGCCGCACAGAGATTTGATCAGTTGGTACTGTTGGATGAGAAGAGAACGAAGTCTTTGTATCACATGCAGTTATATCAGAAAAGACTAGCCCGGGCATTCAACAAGAAAGTACGTCCCACAAAGATCAGAAAGGGTGATTTGGTACTTAAGCAGTCGAGGCCGTCGACGACAGATCCGAGAGGCAAATTCAGGCCTAACTGGGAAGGACCTTACATCGTTCAGAAAGTCCTGGGAAATGGAGCAGTGAAGCTATCAGACTTGGAAGGAAACGAATTCACAGAACCGACCAATGTCGACAGGTTGAAGTTGTACTTTGCTTGAGAAGACTTGGTCGCCAGCGGAAGACCTAACCCAACGGAATAAGAAAACTCCTGCATACATGCATACACGTAACCTATATTGCATATTTTTGTGTTTGTTCTGTTTTGTGTAAACAGGTGTTGAAGACGGAAAAGTGCGAGCAGTAAGCCAATTAGAGATGGCAAAGGCACAGCATTTGATATGGGCAGTAATCTGAAGATTGAGGTCCCAATGAAGTTAAGTTCCGGGTATGGGTCTCGGAGGGCGAAGCCCATATCGGCTAAAGAGCGAGGTTCCACATTGTACCAGCTTGGGGGCGAGGCCCATATCGACTGGGGAGCGAGGCTCCACAACACATCATATCAGCTTGGGGGCGAAGCCCATATCGGCTGAGGAGTGAAGCTCCACATCATCATTTTCGGGATGCGTCCCAGGGTCGAGGCCCATATTTTGTCAACGGTATTGGGATGCGTCCCAGGATCGAGGCCCCCGTTGTCGGTTGCAGCTATTGGGATGCGTCCCAGGATCGAGGTCCACTGCATCATCATTTTCGGGATGCGTCCCAGGGTCGGGGCCCACATTTTGTCAGCGGTATTGGGATGCGTCCCAGGGTCGAGGCCCCCGTTTTCGGTTGCAGCTATTGGGATGCGTCCCAGGATCGAGGTCCACTGCATCATCATTTTTCGGGATGCGTCCCAGGGTCGAGGCCCACATTTTGTCAGCGGTATTGGGATGCGTCCCAGGGTCGAGGCCCCCGTTGTCAGTTGCAGCTATTGGGATGCGTCCCAGGTTCGAGGTCCACATTATCAGCAGCATCGAGACGCGTCTCAGGATCGAGGTCCACTGCAGTATCAGCTCAGCTCGAGACAGCTAGCTAGCCAGGTAAGTAAAATACATTGCATAACTTTGATAGGATTGTTCAAAGTCACACACTGCACAAGTCCCATCAAAGTGGGGGCGACTGTAGGCATTGCATTTTCGCATGTGAAACCCGATGATGAGCCTCATTTGGAGGCACTACCTTTTGAGTCATGAAAGCCGCGGGAAACGGATATCGGAAGGGGAAATTCAGGATAAACAAGCTCACTGTCTTCGTTGGTGCTGCGTTCGTTACTTCGTTTCGCCTCGTGCAGATTGTGGACGTTCGTGCCGCGTGCGATGAGGCGTTCGAACGGAGCCGGTAATTCTGGTTTTGCTGCTAGCCTCACACCCCAGCCCATTTAGCTCCCCAAAGCCCATAAAACACATCCCAAATTAAATAAATAAATATTAAATTAAATATTAAACATTAAAATAAAACATTTAAACCATTTACCAATTAAAATAAACAATTACCAACTTAAACTAAAATCATGCCTAAATTAAGCAAATCACATACTAAATCAAAATATAATCATACCAAATTAAAATCAATCCTAACCAATTAAAGCCAATCATATATTTGACTTCCTAATCTAATAAGATATTTACCAATATAAAATATTTGTATTCCTAAACCAACACAA